>MU188202.1:0-22964 GCA_016904865.1 Pissodes strobi | reverse complement strand
TTGAAATTTTTCATCTTATACTTTGATAACTGACGACTGAAGTCTTTTATTAAGTGTTTTGAGTTTCTTTTATATTGGTGTCTCAAGGCTCTGTTATGGAGCTTTAAGGGTTTGATAGCGTATGGTATTTCAAACGCCATCTTAATCTCTGAATTGATTTATACTTGAAGCGTATCAGAAAAATTAGACAGGAAGTTCAATTAATTTGTATTTAAAGTGACATATTTTTATAAGTGAAGTTACCTGATAAAGTGCTTAAAGCGCCGTCCTTCAAGTGATTGTCCCTAATAGCTTGCCTATGTACATCAACTAGACATTAAGCTAGAATGTTGAAAGATGCACCTATTTATGTAAATTTCGTGTAAAGAAGACAGAAAAATGCACCATCCAAGATGTGCAAGTAATAATACGTTAAATGAAAGTAGCTCACGTTGTCTTGCAAGGTTGGACGATAAATATTAAATCTACCGTATTATCGGCTCGGATAATTACTGTTTTGAATGTCGTATTAATTTTCTTGCCGCATTTTTTTGCATTTGAGCATTATTCATAAATTTCTCTGTTTACCTACCCAGATAATCGCGTTAAATTGCCTTGATAAGTGTGACGTATCACTGGAGTTTATTATTAAGGTTCTTGTTATTATTTATGTAGTATTGGCTTTGCAATCCTATATTTAAATTTATCCGGGATTTAGTTAGAAAACGGGTTACGTTAAAAAACAAACTGTTACTGTGAGGAAAGTCATACCACGGCTCTTTAATTTTAGGCAGTTCTATTATTTGACATAGATTTTATAATAGCGAATTTTTTACACGTCCCATGAATGTAATATGAGACACTTTCTTGAATCTGTCAAATGGATGTTTTAGACAGAAGAAATATCATTTGCTCGATCGAAGTCTAGCAAAAGTTATTTATAATCTTGAAATTTGAAAAACAGTAAATGGACAAAAGATGAGCTTGGTATTTTTTTTTACTTATAACTGATAACAAATATGTTTTTATTAGTTTGCTAAGTTCGGGGCCGCCGTCATAATTTTCTGAATGGGGAAAATAGAACACCCGGCTAAGGTCAACTGGGTACCCAGTGTTCTATTTATCCCTTAATTGTATCAATCCCAAGTACCAATCATTATTTATTTTAAGTATTATATTAACGTATATTCAAAAGACAAACAACAGCAGGAGGAGTCTTGAATTGGCACTTAATGGCTTAAAAATACTCAGAGGGCACAGAAAAATGCGATAAAGTTCCACGGAATACCCCAAACTATTTTGGAACACGAAACACTATACAAATATTACTAGAAGATAGGTAGTGTAGTAGGAACAAAGGGCACAAGGACAGAGGAGGTAAACTTCATCTGGGAGAGAAATATGAAGCAAAGATGGTCAAGGACCTAAAGGCTATGGAAAATGGACGTTTAAATTTTTTTGAGCAGAAGCCTTAGATAGAGTGTAAATATTTGTGAAAGAAAACAATTTAATCCCAGCTGGATAAACTTCGCAGGTGAAACAAATTAGTTCTTTCAAAGTTTATTGATTTTACGATCATCTTTCCATTACAAAGAGACAATTCAAATTGAAGAAGATCCAAACAATCCGTCGCTGGATATATTCAACTATGACTAAACATCATTGAGAGATCACTCAGATAAGATAAAAATAGTAGGGATATAAGGCACAGTACTAACTGCCAGTTGTGCTGGAGGACACAATATTTTAGAATCTTGGGTTATCTTGAACGAATCGAATAAAATAGCACAACATAGTGTTTTGAAGGAAATTTGGATGGAGTCTCATGTATTTTTAAATGGTTCACCATACGCTTCCTAACCTCAGTTTCAGAGGACATGCAAGTCACGTCAGTTGTGATTTGAGCAAGGCAGAAAATGATATTCATCTAATAGAATTGCCACCTCATACCACTCATAGGCTGCAACTTTTGAATGTGACGGTAGGTAAATCTATGATGGCTAGACTCTACCAACAGTGGGTAAAGTTTCAGAGATACAATCCAAGAAAACGAATTCACAAACATCTCTTCTAAAATGCTAAATAAGGGTGTAAAAGCAATTCTGATATTTACAGTAATAAATTGAATCAGAAAATGTAGAATATATGACGTGATTAATTTAGAAACAGTAATGATACTGATCCATCGCTCAATCCTTGGTAAAAATTGATTTTTATTCAAAGATATAGGGAAATGCACAGCGTATCAACTTAGAAGATAAAAATATGAGCCTAAGGAAAATATCAATGATAAATGTATTGAAGATGAAAAAACTGATGCTAATTTAAGTGAAGAAGAAAATATGGAATATAGTGGCGGCGAAAAGACTGACGATAGGAAGACTAAAGATGAAAATGCTAAATATGGTAACGCTAAGGAGAAAACTTTTTAAGAAAATTTTAATGTCCCTAAATAATGGTGATAAGGCTAAAGAAGAGGAAACTAAATTTGATATTTCATTTAAAAGGAAAATACGGTGTGTGCTTAAGACCACACGAAAGAAGTGAAAACTTTATTAACAAAGCAATATAAAAAACCAATTGAAATTTAAAAAAGTTTGTTGGAGGAGCCGGGCATTGCATGCTAGCGAGCGCTTTACAATTTGAGCTACGCCGCGCGCCTGTGGAAATATGAATATGAAAACTGAATATAAGTATATAGACCGACTTAATGTATATTTATTGTAAAGTTGATATTTAGGTAGATGATCATTCAAATTAACATATTGCAGAAACTGACAAAATGTACAGGGAAATTCAAATAAGACTTTAAAGTCCTTAGATCGCTTGTTAGTATCAACTAGCTTGCCCTGTATAAAATACATCATTATTTGTAAACTAGCCTCTTCTACGGTTTTTGAATTGATTGATTCCCGTCAAGTGATCAGCTTTTCTCTAAAAAAATATTTTTTCCGAAAACAAATTGAAACCTTGATTTTTTTGACTATCGATGTTTTTAAATTTTCCCTCAAAAGTCCATTTTCTCGACATTTTCGAGACCGAAAAGCATTCATAGAGTGTTCCCTTTAAAATTTCTTATCTAACTGTCGTCTCGGTTTTTTCGACGCTACTTATACCACACAAACGGTGGTATAATCTAAATTCCGTTCTAAAGTTGGACGCGAAATTGTTATCTAACATAAAATATTATTCTCCGCAGATGGCGCTAGACGACAATTTTGTTATCAAATTAAAAATTAAGAGATAGGAAAACTACAATCGGATAAAATAAACTGATGTATGGACACCACTAGACTTCCTATCAGTCAGCACTTACACAGGACTATACCAAATTTCTTCTTCCAGCACCGACTGAAAGCCACCAACACTAGCTCAGCTCAGGTTGGTCCGATGTTTATCTTTCTCCATGAAACAAGTTTCAATTGGTTTACAAGGACGTGAAAATGAAACAAGATAGGTTAAAGTCAAAGTCGAAGTTGGACGCCACCAAGTTTAGTTTTGTTGACAATGCCCTATTGTTATTGTTACGGACACAGGTAAAAAAAACTTGGATATAAAATGACTGAAGAAACTCCAGTATCGTATATGAAAATAATTACCTGTCGTATTCTATATTACCTCTGCTCTGTTATCAGACAAGTTCTAGATTCTCTCATTCAAATAAAATAACATCAGTAATGAGGCCAATACTTTTATTTAAAAAGTAAGCTCCTCTAGCCTTATAAAAAAATTGCCTAGGACGAGTGAACCAACTACCGCGGAGTGAAATTTCGAAATGTCACAGACTACTGATTAACTAAACACACCCTCTTGTCAAATTGACAGTCTAGATTGGAATTTTAAAATGTGTCATAAAAAAATGTAATTTAGAACGGTAACCCCAACGTATCGCTCTGCCCGATCCCTCCAACCTACAAGGCGATAACTTTACCGGACGTTACCACACAAACTATTCTATGTTAATTAAACTTGGATAGAATAGCCTCTCCGTAAGCCCAAGTTGCAAGTTCCAACAAGAAAAGAAAAATAGATACATTTCTTGGTTATAAAATGCACTAGAAAATATTCAAAAATCTAGGACCCGAGAGAGTAGTCTAATGGAACTATGCCGGCGTAGTTACACTTCACAAATGGTTAATATCTAAACCCTAGTGTTTGAGGTATTCGAAAATAAATACTATGGTAATTATTCAAGCTGTTAAAAATACTAATTATGTTACTGAATTTTGATAATTATTAATAGTCTTACGGTGATGCTATAGTTTTATCAAAACACTTATCTGTGCTTCTGGACGTTTCGAAAACCAGAGAAAGAATTTTCATATAATTTATTGGACTTCTAAAGAACTGTCCCCGGACTTGTCACTGTCAACCAACCAGCTAGGAAATGGTCCTTATTCTGACATCTGACATAATCTGCTGTCTTCCAAAAAAACTAGGGAGTAGCCTCGTTTGTAAGGTTCTATACTACCCTATGGAGAATCCGAAACTAGAACCTTAAAACGGAAACTAATCCATCAAAATATTAACATGCCGAACTCGGCTCCCGAAACTAATTGGAATTTTACATTCACAAACAACTTACTCATAACTGGGGTTCACCAAAACGTTCCTGGATATCTTATACAAATTATGGGATAATCGCCATTATGGCCGTTGGTAGAATTCAATACTTTCTACTGTAAGAACCTCCCTCGTCTCCCGAAAGTTTGAACCGGCATACAACCTAATCCATCTCGAAATGAAAAATACTCTCAAGGAGCTACTTCCTCGCTCCAGGAAAACTTTTTGGCCACTGAAGATAACAATTGACTAAGTAAATCAACAGCAACATATTCTCCTGTCTTTCCCATCCTTCTAGATTAATAAACATAAAATTCTGTAGACACGTCAAAATTGTCCGATTGCCATTAATCTAGATACCTTAAATAACAATTTACCTGCTGTTGTCATGAAACTAGTCAGGTTCGGCCTTACCGAGAAATAGTAGCGATGGATTTCCAAGCGATATACCTTTCTATAATGACTTCTATAACTAAAAAGATTTTCCGTAAGAAGGGTTTGGAAGACCGTAAAAAAAATCATCAACATTAATAAATTTTTTCGACAGTTATCGTGTATCAAAGCAAATTTTTTAAAAATCGCATATTTATCGTAACAACTCGGAAACGGTCGGATCGCCGAAAACAATTGGCCGTGGGCAACACCCAAGTGTTACCTAAAAACGTGCCAAATCACAAATATCCATTCACTGCCGTTTTCCACAAAGATAAAGTTGATGCCGACTTTACCAGATGCGTCGCGCATGACGGCTCAGTTGCATTCTCTATCTAGGAAAAAGTGTGCTGAAGCTGAACGTGTCTGAAGATGGTTTCGGAATGCTTTCTCGCTCCTCTGACTGTTTCTCTCTCTCGGCTTTACCCGAATGAGTATTAAGTTCCGAGTTGTGACGGCTCAGTTTTATTCACTACCGAGGGAAACGTGTGTCAAATGCGCCAAAGGACGTGTTCAATTTAAAAATTACGAATTACTGACAAACAATGAGAAGGAGGGGAATCCACACAGGATCTGATTTTTTAATGCGATTACTTGAAGAAGATCGGAGCTGGAAATGCCATAAATGCAGATTAATAGAAAACCTTGAAATGGCATGTTACAGGCGTTGAAAATAAAAATGTAGGACCTGTTGCAATAGAAGATGATTAGAGAATTGTAATATATAACGGATTATATTTTCCAATAGAAACCTGAAAATAGAGCAGTAGTTCTTAACAAAGATGGAAAAGTTGGTAATTCGTGGCTAGGTCCAAAATTAGAAGATTCGAAGATTTTTTTAAAGATATGTTTTTATCTTTTGTTCTACTTTATTTATTTAGAAGAAAATAATGTTTAAGTATTTCTTGTTCGTCGTTCCCATAATAGCTAAAACTTAATTATACTTAGCCTAAGGTTAAACTTTCAATTAAAACGAATTTTGCTTGTTATGGATAAGTAAATAACTACTTAGAATACTAGTTTTTAAAATGAGGTTGTTAAGAAGGTTGACAAATATGATTTAAAAAGAAATTTTCTTTATTTACCGATGAATTTCACAAAATTTTAAATTACAGCTAGGCCCCTTTCCATAAAACCATGTTGCTATCAAACCAGTACCAAAAGTGAAACTTTAAAGCACGTCCCAGTTCAGCACGGCAATATTCTTACGCTGTAAAGCAGACTTTAAAACTCAGTCCTCCAGTGGGTTGGGTTCGATGGCAATATTTAAAAAAATACGTTTATGTCTAAAAAGATATTGGACTTGAATCAAAATTTATGGCAAAGGTAAGTTTCACAGCATGTTGGGGTCCAAAAATTGCACTTTTTCGTGACTTCTGGTAATATATTTGAAAATAAAAAATAAAATGAGATGCTGCAAACTTTATATTGATTATGAAACATAAACTAGTACGATATACTAGTCTCTGTTAGATTGAATTTCACTATAGAGAGCCACAGTCACTATAAAAATAAATGATGACTTATTTGCAATGGCACAGTTACCTGCACTGCAACCAAATGGAGCACCACGTCTTTTATATGCAACTTTAAAATTGGGTTCCAATAGAGTAATTGCCGTAAAAGTCAAAATTTGCTCTGGAAGAATAATTTTTGTGTTAAACGGATTTCTGATTACTCGAAGATTACATATTTATGATGACGTTCTTAGGATAGTACTTAGAAGTGATATATTAAATAATGAAAAATAACTACTGGGAAAAATTGATTCAGTTTCATTGGAGTGGCAAAAGTTAATAAAAATTATATTAACATATCTGAATAAGGGTGGAAGAGTAATTATTGCAAAAAGTTATTCAACTTTTTTAACAATTCATATTAAAATACTTGAACTTCCACCCTATCTGAAAGATTTGGCTCATCGGTATTCTGTTTTTTCTGATAAATCAGTATATTTGTGTAGATAAGAGGAATAAAGCGATATGAAAACTCTTTTGCGGAACAAAAAAAGGCCAGTAAACAAATCACTCGCCTATTAATGAGAAATTACATTGTTTGTCCTCCAATTTTCATGATTTCTCGATTAAAAAAAAATTACTTAGAATGCAGTTGGTATATGTATGGCTATCTATTTCTTCAAGCAATTAATCTGAGCGTATATGAGTTTACATTTCTAAAGAGGTGTCATTGCGTAACAAAAACCAGTAATTGCACCATGGCGTACCGGCTAGGCACGTCTTGTTTGGCACATTTATCAAAATTTAAATAAAAAAACTAAAATTCCACAAATGCCTTAATACTTATACGACCGCACCCAAAAGTAAAGGAAAGAGCATTTTGAATAATTGCTATTACAGGCGCTTTAATTATGGGCATAGAAAAGTTGCATGTCAATCTATTTGAAAATTTAATAACCTACTACCAGTGTTTAGCGGTAAATGTTATAATAATAGTGCGTATCTATCGGCCAGTCGTTATACTATTTCCACACCTCTTCTTTAAGATATGAAATATTTTCTTAGAATATTCTACACAACTTCCTTTCTATCGACATCCAAGAAAATTCTTCCGCTGAGAAAAGTTGATGCATGACGGAAAACTATTAAAATTTTTTCAAATTTAAGAGGGTTACGGAGCGCAAATATTAGGAAATTATTGCATCAAAATATTAAAAGTATTCAAAATCAGTATTTTTGAGACAGCTGAATTAAGGAGTTTGAAAATATGAACAGAAAAACTTTTAAAATATTTTTAATAGAAGTTTAGTTAGGTACTGAAGATTATAAGATAAAGATACAAACATTCGGGCAATCCCAGTTTTTTTGACAAATTTAGTGCTAAATTTCTCAAAAATCTAAACATCAAGAAGTGAGAAACTTTAAAAAGCTTTTATGGTCGTATTCTAAAGCTTTTAAATTTAGCTGTCTTAAAAATGATATTATCGAATAATTTTAATATTGTGATGTCAAATTTTCATAAATTTTGCTCTTCCTGTTCATGGCGCGTCAAATTTAGCACTTCTACAGTTACGATGAGTGCTTAAGACCTTGAACCTTGACCACAGAAGTGAAAACTTTAACAAAGCGATATTAAAAACTAAATAAAATTAAAAAGGAAAGTTTCTTGGAAGCGGCGTGCTTCGATTCCGGCCCCTCTCGCATGCTAAGCGAGAAGGAAATACGTCCGC
The DNA here is from genome assembly GCA_016904865.1 of Pissodes strobi. Taxonomy (NCBI): domain Eukaryota; kingdom Metazoa; phylum Arthropoda; class Insecta; order Coleoptera; family Curculionidae; genus Pissodes; species Pissodes strobi. The sequence goes on along the minus strand of MU188202.1, from coordinate 14,803 downwards.
TAAACGTGAATATAGGATAGCGACTGACATAATACATAGTTATTGTAGTAGTTGATTATCATGTTTACAATTTGGCAGTTAAGTAGATGATTATTCGAAATAATTACGAAGACTGACAAGACGTACAGAGTAATCTACATAAAACTTTATATGCCCTATATCTCTTGTTAGTGTCAAAACTGGAAATGGTGAAAAGTTTAAATTGAATTAGCTCACCCTGTACAAAAAGCATCATTATTCGTAAAGTGGCCACTATGAGTTTTGGCGTAGTTTCTCGCCGAGTGATCAGCTTTTCTACAAAAAAATCATTTTTCTCGAAAAAAGAATAAAAATCTTATTTTTTTTGTCTATACTGTTTCCACATTTTCCTCAAAAGTCCCTGTTCCCGTCAAATGTTGGAAATGATCGCCATTTACCTCCTCAATAAAATTAATTTTGTTCAAAGCGTTGTCTTACGTTACCTCACATTTCGGGTATAACTTGGTGGCATTCATGAATTATACGATTTCACAAATCATCCAATAAGTCAGGATTCGTAGCATACATCTTAGACTTCAGATGACGCCATAGGAAAAAGTCTATCGGGACAAATCAGGTGACCTTGGTGGTTACTCAAAATGTTTCCTTTTTCCAATCTAGTTTTGGAGAAAGTTTTCATCTAAAAATTAACGCACCGGTTCGGTTGGGTGAATTGAGAAGGTTCATCCTTTTACTGAAAAATTATGATTTCATGGTTTTCTTTAATTTTTCTTATTTGTACCAGGGCTGTATATATTGCATTCTTCAACAATTTCAGATATCTAAGGTCATGAAGACATCCGGATAAAAAAGGAGCCAATTAAGTGATCTCCTAAAAACACCGCTCAAACATTTAATTTTTGGGAAGGCTGCGTATATTCTTCATGAACTACTCTGAGTTTTTCATCTGACCAATATCGGCAGTTGTGCCTATTAACAATGTCGTTAACGTAAAATGAACACCAGTCCAAAAACAGATATCGAACAAATTTGTTTGGATTATTGTTAAGAGTTTCACTTAACTCTTCACAGAATTGCAGTCGGCGATCGACAGCATCATCGTTCAGTTCTTGAACTAATCGTATTTTGAAAGGATAAAACTTATTATGGCTTAGGACCATATGGATTATTGTACGTGACACACCAAGCACCTCGAAAGATTTCCGAGTACTAAGCTTGGAATCCAATTAATTGATACAATTAACAATTCATGTTGAACTGATTAAATCGGACACATATGTTTACCTTTTTAGAGAAAACCAAAGAAAAATAGAAGAACCATTGCTTAAATGGTAATCCCACGAGATAAGAGTTGGTGTTTAAGTAAACAGGTTTTTCCAATTGACTCTTTTACTATTAGAACTCTCGTTTCTTTATGGATACAAATATTGACATAAAATTTTAGAGCCATAAGGTACTCGATGAGATCTTCAAAAAGAACTACCGCCCGACCCTTCTTCTCTATTCGAATTTCCCTCCCCCGTTAGAAGCTAGGTAGATAAAAAAAGATGAAACATTTTTCCCTCTCGAATCAAAAATCGATGGCACATTTTCATTCGAAATACTAAAAATCGAAGTGCAAAGTTTTTGTTGGGTTATCTTGTATTATAAATCTGATGTTTCGGCATGGGATCAACTTCATATTTTTCAAATTCAAATTCAAAACATGCTTTATTGTTTAAAATACATAGTATTTGTTAACCAAGCTTACTTATCTATAACTGCCTTACTAAAATTACTGCTAAGTTGAATTATTAGGTACTATTCTTGGACACAAATACAAAAAAAAAATTACAGAAAAAAGTTTTTGAAACAGTACAAATAAGTCGTCAAATAGGCAATAAAAATGATAAAAACAAGCAAATGTACATAAACAAAAAACAGCCGGAAAACAATCACAAATATGTCACCAAAATGTCAGATGAGTCAATAATATAAAAATATCACATCAAATATCAGAGTAAAATATATAAATCAGAGTAAAATACATAAATCCAAAATTAAAATGTTACAACTACAATAAGCATTTCTAGGCAAAGTTATCCTGAAAGAATTCGCTCACGTCATAAAAGGGTCGCACAATCAACAGTGACAACAACCTCCTTCTAAACACGGTTTTATTCCGAATTTGTCTGAGATCAAGTGGCAAATGATTAAAAAATTTTTTGCTGTTATAAATGATAGAAATCTTCGATTGGGTGGAATTTGGAATAGGCAGGGAAATACTATGGGTAAGACGCATATTATAAATAGAGTTGGAGTTGGTGTGTATATTGTCTTCGAATTTCTTGTGCATCAAACAAGCCGACTCCAAAATGAAAATACAAGTCAAAGTTAAAATTCGATGCCTTAAAAATAGCGGCCTACAGGATTCCCTCACATTTGCCTTACACATATCCATATTTTACGGCTCTTTTCTGTAAAACGAATATGAAGTTAAAGAGCTGTTTAGAGCAAACTCCCCAGAAGCATATGCCGTACCACAAATAAGACTCAATCTCAGAATAAGCATTCCTTGCTATGCAACCGTTCAGCTGATTACTAATAGCTCTCATTGCATAGCAGTTTGAAGACAGCCTTCCACTGAGATTCTTTATATGACTTTCAAACTTTAATTTATTATCAATGAGGATCCCCAAAAATTTATTTTCATTTAAATTATTTAGTAATGAGTTTTCAAGCAACACACCACTCATAGCACACCTAAAAGACATAATACACGTTTTCTCCATATTCAATGAAAGGAGGTTTGCAATCACACCACCGTTTCACTGTCAGCACATGCCTGTTCACCAAATCATTCAGTTCAGACTGATCCCTACCATGCCATAAAATTGTAGCATCATCCGCAAAAACTGTAAATTTACCTGATATCTTAATATTAGTCAAATCATTAATATAAAGTAAGAACAGTATGGGCCCCAATACCGAGCCCTGAGGAACGCCACATTCAACCCTAATTTGCTCTGAGCTTTGATCTCTGAGAGAAACACTTTGCTGCCTCCCTGTCAAATATGATCTGAACCAGTTCAATGCCACATCTCTAAAACCATAGACTTCCAACTTCTCCAATAGAATTTTATGACTAACGCAATCGAAAGCCTTCGATAAGTCGCAAAAAACTGCCGCAGCAGAGTCTCCATCATTTAATTTCATGTAAAGTAATTCCAAAAAAGAAAATATTACATCATTTGTGCTTTTTTCCCTCTGAAACCCAAATTGCGCAGTGCCTAAAATCGTATGCTTTAGGAAGAAGGCTACCATCCATTTTTTAACTAATTTTTCGATTATCTTAGCCAATGTCGGCAGCAACGCAACTGGACGATAATTCGCCGGACATTCATGGTCACCACCCTTGTGAAGTGGAACCACAACTGCTGATTTCAAGCTTGTTGTTTTAAACACGAATCTCCATTTTCACTCCATGTTTTAACACGGACTAGTGATGTCATATTCATAGTTAAAAGAACGAAATATATCTATCAAGAATAAATCAGGAAGCTTTTTAACCTCTGCACAACACATCTCTGATGGGATAATATTAGATACATTAATTTAAGTAATACATAGATGGTTTTGTGTGATCAAAAGTTTCTAAAAAATGTTGTTAAAATCGTAGGTTTTATTTGAACATTTAAAGTTGATGGTCCAAAGAACATACGTTGTATTTAAAAGCTGATGATACCACTTTGTAGAAAACAAAAAATGGTAATGTTAATGGATTTTATTTTGAATTGTTTTTAAATGAAGAAGGGAATTATTTTTTGAAATTTCAAGTCTTTCCCATTTGAAAATTTCAAGAAAGCAGTATTTTTATTATGATAATATTTGGTACTAAATTCAGCATATTTGCAATAATTCAATCGATTTTGTGTATCTTATTATAGTTTCCACATCCCAATTAGGCCCCTCTGTACTTCGTGTGGTGTTTGTTCAAATAATGATAATTTATGCTAATAATTATCCTAAAACCTCAGGATTTAGGTGATGTCGTCGAAAGAACAAAATGTTTTATTTGTTTATCCCAAAATTCGCAAAATGACAATCACATAATCAAGTATTCAAATGCAATAGCATTACGATAATAATTTATACCCAAGTCAATCACCACTCCAAATATATCTTTTTCATCTTTCGTCTCTTCAGTTTGCATCTTTACGGTACCTTTTATAATACTCAAGTCATCGGGATAAATAATACTGCCAGTAATTTTTTCGACAATACTTCATTTGTCCGGATGCACCCTAAGCGATAGCATCACACTACTTATATCTCAGATTTCTGCACAGTCACCGATGGCATTTTTTAAATCTTTTTGTATCAAAAATAATCGAAACTGCATTGGTGGCATTAGTATTTGTATGCAACTGGTTTTTTGATTTGATATGATTGACTAGGTCCATCACGGCAAGTTTTTGTCCAATGGAGTTGAATTAGATCTCGACTGATTATTTCACAACCTGTATAAAGGAATCGACAAGATATATTTAATTTATTTTAAATGTATTGTCACGTTTACGAAATATTTGACACGAGGCGATTTATGAGCATATGGTTCATAATAAGAATTTCGGTCCCTTCTATCTGTGGGGCTATATAACTATTTAACCACAACTGAAAATTGAACAATTTTAAGCTGGGTATTACATAATAAACACGAGTTTAAGCTCACGAGACGTTTTTTGCAGTTTTTTAAGGAAACCTTTTGACAAAAAATATCATTTTATTTAAATTAGAAAATAATTTCATTATCATTTTAAAATTGCTGCCGTTTGTAAACGAATAGATGAACCTTGACGAATTTTTCAGATGCTGAAAAATCGTTCTATTTAAGCTTCATCTCAGAATGTCGTCTTGTCCTAACAAGGATATTTGTATATTATAGACACGTAGTCATTAGTACTTCGTTGATCCACCTCCGACCCATCTACTCCCTCAGATTCAACCTTAATTTTATTCTGCTCTATGCACATGTACATTCATATCGAGAGCTCTAACAGGTCACTCCATTCGCTTCTCCTTCTCAAAATTTCTTAAACAAATCTCGCTCTGTGTGGATGAGCCATCAAGTTTTATTTTGACCTTCTAATCAAATGATAGAGCGGTTACCTAGCAAACGAAATATCACGGTCATTAGATCTTAAAAGACCCAACTTCCAAAGCCGGAAAAATAATATATTATTAAGCAAGGTTTAGCCAGACACTATTAGTGTCTTAGCGTCGATTTTAAATTTCAAGGAGAAGTGTTGCGATGAAGGATTTAAGACACGAAACACGAAGGCAAAAATAGTTGTCTAAACCGTGGTTAATATACAATTTTTTCCACTACTAACACATCTACTTATCTAGAAAATAAGTTTGTAATAATTATTGAGCCACTAATTATATATAAATATTTTTTAAGATTGCTCATCTATTATTTGGAACATGTGACTTGACATTTGATAACTGTTAATTTGGGTTAATTGGGTTTTTATAAATGTCAAATCGTTTTTGTATGATGGGTGAGGAATATATTAATGAGACTTGCATTCCTCCAGAAATGAAAGAGGAGACACAAAAAGGTAACGATCAGTTGTTACCGCAAAAAACTAAAAGCGTGTATTTAAAAACTTACACAATCTTCAAATATTGATGCCGAATCAGGAGAGTTGAGAAAATATAAGAGCATACCACGGCCTGATTATCTCATTTTTGACCCTGGACTGACAAACATCCTTCTTTCCCTGTACTCTACATATATTTTGATCAAGGGCTAATAGAGCAATTTAAAAAAAAAATATAGATGTTATACAGTCCTTTTTAGCCGTTGTTTTAGTGAATCTATTGTAAAGAACTCACCATTTTTTTCTATATTTTTATTAATTAGCTTCACACATTTTGTCTTGTTTGTGAGCTCAAAGGGTCTAGCTTTTAACAATTTTTGTTGTAAACTTACGTCCTTTGGAAAACCGAAAATGTGAACTTTAGTCCGATGTTTATAGTTTCCATTACAGTCAGGGATGGTACATTTCATAGTCATAATTACACTAAGTATCAGTTACCACAAATCATACAATTAAACACGAATAAAAACGTATAAACTGTGCTGTACACCAATAGCCACTCAATGTTGTTGGCTGTACACAAATGGCAAAAGCAACAGGTTTTTCGAAATATATAGTTTCATGTATTTCAAAATACGCCTAACGATATAAATTGTATACCTAAATATGCAACGAAATATTATGTACCAGTTTTACGCACTTAAACGCACCTAAGTAGTAAGTAGTTCAGATTTCAGAAAAATGCAAAAAAATAATGCTAATTGCGGATTACTGCAGCCGTTATACTAACCCAAATTAATCGTTTGTTTTATTTGCGCTGTTGCCGGCTATATAAGGGAAGTTTAGTAGACGATAAGTGGCGGGTGTTGGGACCAGGGGTACTGCCAATTATTGAGATCGGTAAATTATTAGTCGAGTGTGTATGATTTTAAATATGTATGTAAAAGCAATTTAGTAATGAGATCAAAATTATCCTTAACAATTTATCGCTCGTCATATACTTTGTGTACAGCTGTCACGTTTTAGTTTTTTTAACGTAATATATGTAATTAACGGCAATACGTCTTTGATATCCCGAAAGTTGTCATCATTTATTAAAATTTGAGATAATAAAGTTTTAATTTGGGAAAAGTCTTGTTGAGAGCAACCCAAGCTAACCCAAACTAACGAAAATGTGTATTTAGCAGGTTCAGTTGTGGGCGCGGTTTATACATTTTATACAGACTTATCCAGTTTGGTATTATCAGCAAAGTGTATGTAGGGTAAAGTCAGGTAATTTGGTGATAATTGTCTGCAAAGTGCATTTTGAAAGGTACAACGCTGATGTTGGTATAGCTAAATACAAATAATATCATCATAATAAATATTTGAACATTAGCGCATCGAATACTGCACAAACAATCGAAAAATGTCATCACAGAGAGCATACACAGCTAAGATGATTACATCCAAATGGCAAAAGATATTTTTACAAACAAGGCCGCATTTTAAAGCCATAATAAAATCCAATGCTTCTCGCAAGAAAACACAAATTAATGTATTTTCATTCAGACCTGACGTTGCAACATTTACATTTCGTTAGCAGGGTACACGTAAATGTGTACGATGAAACAAATTTTTAGTACGATTCTAAACAGTATGTACCATCTACTAACAAAATTTTGAACTGGTTAAGGTCCAGATAACTTTATGGTAAGCTAAATATTAAATATCACCAAATAAACTGTATCATCAAATTACCTTACCTTACCCTACATTTTTATTTCTTAAGATTTACTTCTGGACATATCTTCATCTGGATATATAGCTTCATCAACGCTCCAATACATGGATTCATGCAGTAATTTGTGGTAACCAAAAAGCAGTTCCTATTTTTTTTTATTTCTGGGTCCCCTACCTCAAAAACTCAAGGATCAATTTGAGATCCTTGTCGCCAAATAATCATTCAAAGTAATTCATTATTCTTTACAACTTCTATCATATTATTTAGCCTTTCTTCGTAGCCCATAGTGCCATTTTTGCTTATATCTTTTAGTTATCTGTCCACTTAAGCCTCTTCTTTTTGCTATTTTTATTTAAATTTTTTTTTGGAAACAGCACTGATAACGGCACATCGTCGTTAAGATCGTCACACTCATCGTTGTTTTCCACAAGTGACTTATTTAGAGCACTTCTCGCAGCTATGTCAGATAAAGTAATTTCATCATCAGAAAAATCGCACTTTACAATTAAGTTGGTAGTGGTACTTCATTAAATTCAGAAAATTGGCTGAATGATATTTTGGTTCTAATTAACGATCAGTAGGCAAAGCGAATATGAGTAGGCTTGTTTTCAAACAAGCCTCATAACCTCAAACGAAAACAATAACGTATCTTTCTCTCTCTAATAATCGCGAGATTCCACTGTTTTGAAACTACTTGAACCAGGTTCAAATAGTTTCAGAACATTGGATTCTCGCGATGAAGCAATGACTTCATGATGAAATTAGAAAATAATTTGAAGCTGCAAATGACAATTTCAAAAGCAGCTGAACTTGCATTTTGTTTAGTTCAGTTCAGCTGCTTTTGAAATTGAGGTCTGCAGTTTGAGAGTTTTCAGGCTTCATACACAAAACGGATTAAGATAAAGCGTAACAATTTGCACTTTTTCCAGATACTGCTAACCAAAACGGACAGATAAATAAAAAAACGACAGTGATATACTGTTATGCCATTCCAACTCAATCCGGGATATTTTTCCACTAAATTGTTCCGACATTTTTTCAGTTATTTTTTCTGGCACGCCAGCCATCATACTTCCTTACTCTTTATTTATATTATGAAACAAGCATAAAAGAGTAAATATAATGTCTATTTTAAACTATTTTTAATATCTATAATTTTAATATAAGCGGGATGGCTCCATGATTTCAAATAATTTTTTTACCTCCCTGCAGATCAGCGTTATTCAAGCTAGCAATAATTCTTTCTTTATCACCCTTGTATAACACGGAATGCTATATTTGCACAGCAGAAACAGATTGCAATCAAAAATACAATTTTATTTTGGGTGGAGTTGACATCCACAGCATTCGAACGCCTTTTATGCAAATGAAGTGGACAAAAATAAAAAGGATGCATCGAATGCCCAGGTGACAATTGATTCTGTGATCGATTTTTTAAAATCGTGAGTTGTCGAAAAAGTCCGTTGCACTCACACAAAAGTGTATTCACCTCCAAGTACAAGTGCATTACAATGCATATCATTGACAAGAACAAAACTTGCGTGTCGTTATTGCTTAAATAAGAATCGGCACTTATGTCAAGTGCTTTTTTGGTACCCTTCAGATACCGCCATTAGCAAGTCATACCGGAATGATATTTTATTTCCAATATATTTGCACATATAAGATTTTAAATAATTGTTTGGTATGTTTTGAGAAAGCAAACAGCAAATTAAAATCTTAATTTGAATTGACTTTCCTAGGAAATTCGAAATTCAATATGAGAGAGCTAAGTTTGGTAACTTTTGTTGATTGCTTTATGACCTCTTAAGAGTTTCGCAAACTAGAATACTCACGGGAGAATTGATGACTAAAGCGGCTTAGTCTGCGACATGAATTATTTCCCTAAATCTATTTTCTACAAGCTTGATATTTGTTTAACATCCTGTAAAGCTTACTAATACTATACTAGCTTATCTTCTTCTGATTCTTAATATATCAAGATCTTATTTCAAATAAAGAAGGTTTGGTGTGTCTTTATGTCGCCTCAAAATGTAAATAAAAACGAGGGGTCCAATTCATTAATCATACAGGTGTGGTATAGGCCAAAAAACATTGTAATCTTCGTTTTGGTCGCAATATTTCAAAATCCAAGCGCCAAATCTCGCAACTAAGGACAACAACCCAGTCTGGAATGGTCACGTGTTTCTAATGATTACTGGTAATATATAAAAGAATAAACTGCTCATTAATTGAAACGAAAAGTTCCAAAATGATTTTGAACGAGTAGGTATTTTCAGAGTATCCATGGGTCCTAAAAGTAGTTAAATATAATTTAGACATCTTGACAAATCAAATCAATCGACACGATAGGTTTATATTTGAAGTTAAGCTTACTAAAGGAGATTAAGCCAAATTGACAAAACCTATTCAGTAATTCGAATTAGGCGATACTTTTAAATTCTATCGAAGAAAATGGGAGATTTTTGAAGCACTTTGTTTATAGATAAATTATGTTTCAAAAACCGAGAAGACTGCTTAAATTTATTTGTCAGATACGTTTAATAATTTATAGTTTTGTTTTACGTATTATTGTGCTAATTTTGTACTTATTTTCGTCTTTATTTAAATTTAAATTACAGGCAACCAAGAGATTAGGGGGCTCTTCAATTGTCTAAGCATTTATATATTTTGGTTAAGCAAGCAAATCCTATAAACTAAAGAGAAGATATATTTAAATAAATAATTGAACTAATGAAAAAATAAAGGTAGCAGATGCTCAATCAATAAGGTTTCATCGGTTATTGGCTGTACACAAAATAAAACCATGTGAGACGTTCATCATCCATTTGCACGGCCGTGACATCACAGTCAGCATAGAACATCTCAAACCGGCATTTATGTTATCAGAAGACTTAGAAGACGTCGCCGCCCCACCGCAGACCCTGCAATACAGCTACACCATCGTTTCAGCCACCCAGGCCGCTCCTCCGCCTACAGACGTGCCTGCAGCCGACTATGCTGACGTCAATCCTGCTCCTGCTGAACAGCGACGAACCACTCAGAGAGGCCGAGTAGTTAGATTTCCTGATCGTTTCCAGGCTGGACTCTCTTAGCCTTATCACTGGCAGGGGGTGATGTGGGCGAATGCTCCCACGTAATGTGTAGTTTATACAGTTTATATGTATTATTTATCAAGCTTTTATTTAAGCTTTTCGAATTTACTTTTATAAGATAGTTGACCATATTTTGTTACCGCAGTTTTCTACCTGGTGCCCCCAAAACCCTGTGGGTTTTTACCATAATATCGGGCCCAATTCTCTTTGGTCCTTTTTATTTTTATTTTTATTAAGGTTTCCTTCCTGGGATTCTTTAGAATTCAAGCCAGCTGTTTTATTTCAAGAACCACTCGATAGTCATTATTTTTTGCTGGGAAAGTACACACCGGCGAGTACGTCGCCAAGCAAGCCTATTTTCGGTCTTAACGTAAAAATAAAAGTTAGTATTCTTCGGTCCGCGTTTAGTTACACAACCCTAGGTAGAGAGCTATGCTTATTTAATATTTATGCTGATATCGTATATTTCGTTTACTTTTGTAATTTAGATTTTCAAGAATAAATCTTTAACTCTCTCCTGATGTTCGGCCCTGCCAAAACTGAAAGTATTTCAAATTCACGAGTAAATTAAAATAAGCGTATAATCTATCTCTAACGCTAAAACCATATAAAAAAGAAAAAAAATGATAACAAAAAAGATAATATGGCTAAAAATATAGTGACTTGACGAAATTGCTGTATTTAGTATTATAGTTATATAAAAAGAAGTAATTACAGTTTATGCTCAAGACCCCACACAGAAGTATAATCTTCAACAAAGCTATATTAAAAATTTTATAAAATTAAAAAAAAAGTATCTTGGGGGCGCCGGGGATCGATCTCGGTACCTCACGCTTTGTAAGCGAGTGCTCGTCTATCTGAGCCAAGCCGCCGATGAAAATGAATATGTTAAAAGAGAATAGAGGATACAGACCGACATAATACATAGTTATTGCTGTTTATAATTTGATACTTAGTTTGGGTTAGTTCGGGTTAGTTAGGTAGATGACTGTTCGAATTAATATATTACAGAGATTAACAAGATGTACAGAGTAACCCAAATAAGATTTTAAATGCCTTGTATATGTTGTTAATGTCACAATTCGAAATGGCGAATAGTTTTAAATCAATTAGATCACCCTATATAAAAGCCACTATCTGACTGACTGATCAGCTTTTTTAGATATAAATTATTTTTCTCGAATAAAAACTTAAATTTTTTGATCTATAAATCGATGTTATTACATTTTTCCTCAAAAGTTTATTTTACCGACATTTTCCAAAAGAAAAGCATTTAGATAGTTTTTCTCCTAGAAATTCCCTATCAAACTGTCCTCTTGGTTTATTCGGTCTTTATGACTTTTTGCTGCTAGAACGATTCAAAGTGACCTCTTTTTCAAAAAAAAATACGCCGACAAAAGTACTCCCCTCTTTCCGATTCTCGCCAATTTCAATATCATTTGGAAGACCCTAAAAATATTAACTAATTCTTTCGGCAGTTATCTTGTATCAAAGCAAAGTTCGAAATATCGCACGTTTTTGTCGTAATAACTCGAGAAGGGAAAATCGGAACGCCAAAAACATTTGACCGTCGTCCCAAGTAGTGCCTAAAAACTTACCCAAACTCAAATTGTCACTCGCAGCTTTATTCAACAAAAATGCAAAATATCTAAAAATTACCAGAATGAGCGTTAAATAGCCGAACGTAGACAGCTTCAAGCGTTTCATGAGTAGAGAGCTGAGTCTTATTTACAACCCAGGAAAAAATACGCTGAACGCGCCAGAAGCAGTTTTCACTTCTACAGTACGATTTCAAGATAATGTATTGCTTGAATAAGATCCAGAAATAAGCTCCTAACGTCGTAGCTTGAGGGCGAATTGAGTAGCTTTCTAAATGCCTCTGTTGGGCCCAAGCGCGAGTAAGAGAAGACTCCTTCTTGATCAAGAATCGATAATAATAAAATTGTGACAACAAATCGTACAAGAATCTCTTATGACGATAGGAAAAAGGACGGTGAATATAGAAACAAGCAATCTTGCTTATATCGGCTAGGAACCTCTATCCAGGTAGTTAAAGGTATTGGAAAAATCAATATATTGGTTGTCTTTTATAGTGGAAGTAAACAGAAACTCCAGTTTGGAACTAGTTTTATATTCAGTGAGAGAATAGCGAATTAGTTATCGATTTTAAACCAGTTAGTGAGACTGACTATGCTACCTCGGACTAAGGTAACAATGGTATAACTATTCTGAAATCTGTCTATGAACACATTAAAGTAAAAGACGAACAAATAAATGATATATTTTATGGTCAGCTGAAAGAACTGATTGACAAAATTGCCGAAACAATACTGCCCTAGAAAATTTCAATTCGAAAATCGACAAAGAAAAAGTTCACTTGGTAATTAATTATAGTAAGACATAATCTTTCAGACTCCCCTTGAATATATACGCTATTCAACACTACTAACATATAGGTCATCTCTTAAATCCAAGCGAATCCTAATTGATCAACACAAATTTTTCAGCCCACTCAAGCCTTCCCTACAAAAACACTATGGGAGCAAATGACAGATTTCTTTACATAGTAAATACGTATACACATTACTTTTCCCTCCTTTGAACTAACCAATCCCAATATTTTACCTTTATGGTTCCCTTCTCCTCTCCTTATCAACACAGACCTCCTCCACCTTGATAAAAATTTCTTTCCTCAAAAGGTCATATCATACCATAGCAAATCACTTTGATAACCATACACTGATGGCTCGAAATCCCCACAAGCCACGGGATCTGCTTTCACTCTAGACCACTCAAGTTTCAAATTTGAACTTAACCCATTATAATCAATGCTCTCTGCAAAGCTTCTTGCGATTCGTGAAAGTATCAAACAGTAAATTCCCTCACAAGGGTATGTATCTTATAATCTACGATTGAACGGCATCAAATCCATATCAAAATTTTGGCCATCCCACCCTTTGATACTGCAGATAACGGACCTCCTTTTGATGCGCCTCAAACGAAACTTTCTTATACCTTTCCTCTGGGTCCCAAGTCATGTCGGACTTGAAGGAAATTAAAACGTTGACAACTTGGCAAAGAACGCTACAGAGAACGTACTATTGTTTCCTCTTCTAGCAACAAACATAGAAATCAAAAATCAAGTTAAACTTATTTTTTAGTTCTATTGAACAACTCGAATGGAATATGTACGAGGACAATAACAAACTCCATGAACTGAAACCTCTACTTTCCTCTTCGTTTGACACCTCTGCCCTCACTAGAATGGATAATCTGATTTTTTTTTCTTTTTGTTTTATGGCAGTGGCACACACACTAAAGGGAGACCCTATGGCGCTCGACGAGTGGTGTGTATGCGAAGATGTTGATTGACACGGCTATTGAATATTTGTAAGTTGTAATTAGTGGGAAACAGATGTCCTGGGAGTGAGTTCCACAGTGATGCAGTGCGCCAGACAAAGGAGTTCTTGTAAAGCGATGTTCTAGGTGTTTCCAGTTGTACGACGAACTGGTGCGCTCTTGCCGTCTGTCGTGACTGTCTGACAGGAGCTGCCAGGGGCAGGATGAGCCGGACCAAATCCTGGGAACATCTGCCGTGAAAGTATCTGTAAAACAGAGATATCTCGGCTACATGTCTGCGGTGTTCCAGACTATCTAGATTCCGGGTCAACTCCGGGTCGCCGACGAGACGCACAGCAATCTTCTGAATGGAATCCAGTAGCTTTAGGGTGCGCTTTGGTGCTGCACCCCAGATGTGTGAGCAATATTCTAAGCACGGTCTTATTTGCGCTTTGTAGAGCAAGAGCAGCTGCTGCGGTGTATAGAGTTTTTTGTTGCGAAATAGCGCACCAAGCTTCTGGGAGGCTGATTTTGGGATTTTAGAAACGTGGTCATGCCAGGACATATTGCTATTGGCCGAGATACCCAGCAGTCCGATTGACGAGGATGAAGGAATGGTCGACCCTGCCATAATGATGTCAGGGCCCGCTGTATTTACACTCTTGGTAAACGTGGCTGCTTGGGTCTCTGCTGCATTGAACTGGACCAAATTTCGGTCGCCCTAAGTTTGAACTTTCTCCAGGTCTTAATTAATTGCTGTAATCTGCTCCTGTCTGCGGTGATGAGTCTCAGTCGCTGGTAAGGGTTTTTCTGATCTAAAGTGGGAGACAAGGGTACTGTCATCTGTAAAACTGTAAACAGGATTATTTGTTTCGGTCAGCAGGTCATTAATATAGATGAGGAACAGAGTTGGTGAAAGTATTGCGCCCTGAGGCACGCCCGCGTTGATGGTGAATGTGTCCGAGATGTGTCCACCGACTGCAACGTGCAGAGATCGGCTCTTAAGGAAACTGGCAAGCCAGCTGCAGAGAGAGACTGGCAGTCCGAAGGACGGTAGTTTGTTGAGCAGTCCGTCATGCCAA
>MU188201.1:44527-65573 GCA_016904865.1 Pissodes strobi | reverse complement strand
TAAATATATTTTGCCCTGAGGTCCACGCGTCCCTAGATCCGCCGCTGGTACTACCTTGTTTTTCTGTGAAAAATCAGTGAAGGTTCAAAAATTAACAAAATAGATTTTCTCGAAAACAGCTCCAGCGATTTCCTTCAAAGTTTGTACTTGTATACCAATTAGTAAGGCAAATAATATCCAGTTGTTTGTTTTTCTAGGAAAAATAAGATAAAGCCACTTTACTAGTGAAAATATTGACCTTCCAATTATTCCTAGTTATGTGGTGGAACTATGTTCCAACTTTTTTTTTAACCCAGGTATGCCTAAAAATTTTTTCATTGATTTTTTTTTGTTTTTGCTTGAAGTCTTGTTCATTGTGGATGATATACTTTGGATAAAATGACAAAAAAAATCAGAATGCATACATGTAGTTTTTTGGGGTGTCCTTTTAAAAGGACAGTAGGCATATAAATGAGAGTGGAGAGTTAGGAAAATATATTTATTAAATTTTCATGAATTTGAAACAATAACTTAAAGCTAATAGCAACTATTTATTCTCTAACATGATATGGCTTAAAACAATTGACATGAAGTGCAACATTGCATTTCTCGCACTTTTTTATGACACTCACGGTGATCAATACGATCGTATCGGGAATCGGCATTTTCAAGTAGCGATGGTCTAGATCTTTTAGCAAATTTTCTTTGGTTGCCTTCCAAAATTAAATGCATAACTCTTCTACGGAGTGTTAAGTGGTCAAGTTTACCTTTTTGCATTCTGTGGAGTTGCCATGCATTGTGTTCGGCAGGATCTAACATATGGAATATTAGAGGCATATACCATTTCTTTCCAAGAAGAGCAACCCTATATAAACTGATATTAGGATCAGTCCGATCAACGCCCCCCATATATCTGTTATAAGTAAACATACACTCTACCTGAATTATTTTCGTCTCTTTGAGGGAATAACGATTTCCAGTATGCGTTGGATGGAGAGGTAGCGAGTTGGAAAAACAGGATACAATACTATTATCATGCCATTTCACGATCAGTATTCCTTTTTCATTAGATCTGAAATCGAAGTATCCTCTTGTTTATTTTTTAATATCAGTGGTACTAATATTTGGGCATTTTGAAGTACGATTATCCCTGATGGTATCGGTGATACGAATATTCTGTTTTTTAGTTGCACACACAAAAAATTGGTAAAAAAATTGTCACAAAATATATGATAAGGTTGTTTTTCTCAACCAGTAGTTATATCAACGTATTGTAAAATGACTGAGGGTCCCAGGTCCCATTTTTTATATTTTGAATCAATCTCGCTCCTAGCCCCCTGGTAGGGTTCAATTCATATTGCATACCCTTCGCTGGTCCATAACTTGTAGCCATATATTATTGGCTTTCCCCTAATGAATTGTTTACAGTCATGATGGCCAAAATAAGGCACCATGGCTTCATCAACACTATGATGTTCTCGTAGGGGGGCATATTCTTGAAATGATTCATTCATTTTTTTAATAAGTGCTCTAACTTTTGTAAATTTGTCGGATTTATCTAAGGTTGTGTTATCACAACAATGAAGATTGCTGAAAATGTATTCAAACCGATCTCTAGATACTGCGTTGGAGACAAGTTCATTGCGCGAGTCAACAGAATTTTCCCAATATATTCGACGACGAGGTACTGGCACGTACCCGCTTAGCAAAAAAATTGCGAAGAAGTTCTTCATTTCTTCTTTTTTTATTTTTTATGTTACCATCTTTATTTTTGCTCGTAGCATACATGTTTGAAAATGTTAAGAACATTTCAACCACCTCATCACTCCAGAAAAGTGAAAACAATTCACCTGGTAAATTGGCATTTGGAACATTTTGTTGGCAAGGAAAATCCATATTTTCCAAAGGTAAATCTTGAGCCATCCACTTGTAATCGTTCTTAGGTTTTTCTTGTTGCCTTCATGCGGGATTGTAATTCTCGCAGTGGTAAGACATCTCCACTGTCTGTGCCATCGGGACCATTAGCAATATTTGGTTCATTATGAAAAAGTTCAGGTTCTTCTCGAAGTTGGGACCCTGGAAGGTTATTGACATTTACATAATTTTCATCGCCTGAGTCTTCATCAGTTATCGGCTCACAAGAATTAGTAGAGAGTAAAATTGCTAAGTCTACCTCTGTGGGGTCACCATCACTATCAATGCCTTCTTCTAAAGTCTCCAGAAGTTCGTGTAAAGTCAAGCCCCTTAAAAAAAACGTTAATTTGCCTACTGTCCTTCTACAAGGACACAACAACATTCTCCATTTACGCACTAACCGCATGATATTTCATAGTACTATAATGATTTTTTAATAAAAAAATAGTTATTCTAATATCAACAGTATAAGTCATTATTTTGGCCAAATAAACAATTTATTTCTTACCCTACTAGTTGAAGGTCAATAGGCATATCCATCCTAAACAATTTGGTCATTACAGACGCATAGAAACCGTTCAACTGACGACTGCTTACGAAAACTCATGAATAATACGCTAATTTATTCTCTCAACAGGCGCCACCTCTGTATTAGCTTGCCAACTTAATAAAATTAAATTACAGAACGCATGTTCTTATAGCAAAACTGTAGGCATATCTGGGTTAATACCCATAAGTGAGAAAGTAGTAACGTTCATTTAATGAATTTTGTCAAACCATCAGTATTTTTCAAATTCACAGATAATCGTTTTGATGCGTTTTCAACATATGGGCTTTAGTTTTAATTTTAAAACTGTTCCAGGTAATAATTTCCTGTTGAATCCTATCATATCAAAATACTCCGCTATATTAACGCTGCCACATATTTCATTAACATTCAAAATTATCTATTAATATAGTACATAAAAAGATAGGCATATTTACAAATAAAAAAGTCACGAGTATTGATAACACTACGGTTGCGATACGTTTTAATAAATTTAAATAGATTTGGTTAGTTTTGGTCGGTCGTTCAAAGACCTTTCGGGCAGTTTCAATTAGTATCAACTTATTTTAGTCATTTGAACTGGGTGCGAACCGTTATAATCAATTTTATTAGATTTGGTTAGTTTTGATTAGTCGTCCAATCAACTTTTGGGTAGATTCACTTAGTATCAACTTGTTTTAGTCATTTGAACCGGTTACTATACGTTATAATAAATTTTAATAAGGTTGGTAAAAAAGAGGGGTAGAGCTAGATCGAAAGGGATAGGCATATGGGTGGGATTGTAATTCTTCGAACGGCAATATTCATATAATTCCGATCAATTTTCCTTAAGGTAAGTCAATTGATCTATTAATTATATTTCATATTGCCGTTCTCAAATTACAATAATACACTCGTAGATGTTTAGAGTCAAACGATCTAGATCTACATTACCTCTTTATTGTAGAAAAGAACATTCAACAAACAAAAAGTTGTAAATTTTACAAATAGTAACACTAAAAACAATTCCTATAATAACAAATATAACTAAAGACTTTACCACGAGCCTAAATCTCATTGGAAGACAGAATTGTTCTTGCAAATTCTGTAGAATCCAGACCTAAAGGTCGATTATAAAAGCGATTAAACATGGAACTCTTTTTTGTCCATCTCACGGTTTTTCTGGTTAGTTCAATTGATACTCCTCCTCTATATGTTGCAGAAGTAGCTGCATGACGCGTACTGTAAGCTGAGAATTGGGGCATATTAACTCCACTGCTTTGGAGGGTGAACTTAATCCATTTACTAATCCGTTGCGAACTCGCAGGATGTATCGGCTTCTTATAAGTCAATATTAAATAATCCGTACCTTTAGCTTTAATAACTGAAGCTAAACATAACTTTGGGTTTTCCTCTTTTAGAAACCTAAAATCCGGGATAACTAAAAGTGGTTGAAAGTTTTTACATTGTGAAGTTTTTATAAGATCTGGTATCCTTATTTATAGTCTATCATCTAAGTGAATGATATTTGATATCTTGATTCGCTACTTTTGTTACTCGCTATTCTCGATCGGCGAGTATGTTATCTGAGGCATTAATATACGAACCAACCAGAAATATGTTACGAACCTCACACCAAGTCCACAACTTTCTTGAAAGTGTGTTTAAATGGCCAAATCTTACACTTCCCATTCGGTTAATGCAAGCAATTGCAGTTGTGTTATCAATTCTAATAAGTACCGAGCAATTATAAATTTTGTTGGTAAAGCATTTAACAGCGTGAAAAGCTGCAACAAGTTCTAAATAATTTATAATATGTTGGTTTTGCTGTACTGGATCTCAGAAACCATGAGTAGCTTGTCCATTACAGAATGCGGGATGCGTCTGAAAAAATTTCTATTCTGAACTCCCGACTTGAAAGTATAGGAACACCTTTATTATCAGAGATGGCTCTAAACCACCATCTTAAATATTTCTTTGCAGTAATTCAGATATGCATAAGACTGTTATAATTTTGATTATTTTTTCGTAACGCTAGAAAATTTTCGCGTTCTAAACTTTTTAGATGGACCCATCCATATAGAATCGCTGGACAAGCTGCTACTAGTTTGCCTAATAGTTTTGCGAAAAATTGTACATACACTCTATCCTTTTTAATGATTTCAATGATAAGTAATAAAAGAGATAACCTTTTTTCCTCTGGTAATAATAGTAACAACCGCTGAGAGTCAAAAATTAACCCTAAATACTGACATTGTTGAGAAGGCAGAAAAGAGCTTATTTTGACATTTATAATGAAGCCCAAAGACCCTAAAACCTGTGCGGTAAAGAATACATCTTTGCTCCCCTCTACTTTTGTCCTACTAATAATAATAAGATCGTCCAAATATGATACGCAGGTTATATTTTTTGTTCGAAGATATTTTATTACTTCTCGTAAATATGGAAGGGGCTGTCCAAAGGCCAAAGGGTATACAATTGAACATATAATACTTGTCATCCTATTGAAACATTAAATATTTTTTGAATTTTTTGTGAATCGGAATTAAAAAATATGCGTCTTGCAAATCTAATGCTGTAAAAAAACAATCCTTAAATATTAGCTGTAGCACAGTCCTATAATTCTCCATTTTAAAATGGGGTGGATCAAGAAAACAAGTTAACTTTTTTAATTTAAGATAAAGCGAAAAGTGCCATCTGGTTTAGACACAAGGAAAAAAGAGGAAAGAAACTGATTCGACTGCGGCGTAGTTTCTGAGACTGCCCCAATTCTAATAAGTTTATTAATACTTTCCTCAACATCCTTTAAACTGATCTGATTAAAATTTATAACAAGATTCTGTAATTGTACTGGCTTCTTGCTAAAAGGTATTTTGTACCCAGAGAGCCATACCAAAATGGTGGAGTTTTTAGTAATAGTTGGCCACTGGTCTAAATAGTGAGACAGACGGCCAACATATTTCTTATAAATTACCAGATTTAACGACGATCTAGACGTTTTTGGACTGGATACTTCCGCATTCCTTCCTGTTCCTTATTGTATCGAGACCTTGCTGTGGATCGGCCTGAGGCTAAAAACGTATTCCTATTTTTAGCTTAAGAATTGTAACGTAGTGCCGAAAACGACGATCCAGCTATAGCGAGCGACTGGGTGGCTACATTTTGCGCTGGTCTTGAAGACTTAGGTGGCTTCTTTTCAAGTGAAGCTTCCAACTTCTTTGCTTCTTTGGAAATCTTCCATTTCTCGGGAAAATCCACTCCAAACAAAAAAGAGTCTACTGGACACGCGTCTAGCACATCTCGTATTGAAGGGTCCAGAGATGGAACAATTAAATATAATATTCGATGACCCGAAATGGAATGAAAAACATCTGCAATTAATTTTACAGGGTCACTAGCTTTTTTTAAAACCTGGTCTGTTGCCTGATCGGAGTTGGACCTGGAGGACTCATATACCTCATTGAAGGGTACCGCCAAAGCGCTTAGCGTCACGGCCAACTGACTCTGAATTTTTATTAAAAAGGCATCTTGTCTAAGGACAGCCGAGCTCAGGCAGATCTTAATTTCAGCATTCAAATCTGGAGGATTCAATGCATTACAGTCTTTTAAAAAAGGATACGACTCAATAGCCAATGTTCGGGTTTCATTGTCTAAACCTTTTGTTAGAAACACCGACAATAACTGCTGAATGTCAGTGTGAACTAATGGCCCATTATTTGAAGTTAAACTTTTTCATTTAATGAGGGCTAATAAAGCATTAGCAGGCGTTTGTTCTGCTCCTAGACGGGCAAGAGGAATGTTCATTTCTTCGTCTTCATCCTCTCCCACTATGACGTCGTCATTCTGCAAGGATTTGGAATGATGAGAGTGATCTGATTCACCTAAAACCAAAAAATTAAACTGCTCCGGAAATCCGGTCCTGTTTATAAAACGAAGGTAATCGGCCGACGCAAACAAAAACAGCCCAGCTCGCACAAAAACGACCGAAAACGTAAGAACGATATCAAAATATAACTGATCGCGAATAAAATTACAAGATCAATCGACCTACCTGTAAGGAAGATCGATCGGAATTATCCGAGCATCTCCTCCATCCCTCATTACACTTTGTAGTATACAAGTTTTTCCCAATCGGTACAATTTTTAAAGAAGTTACCTGAAAACATGGTGATTCAGCCAACCCTGGCTAGCCGCTCGAGCTCATCGCCTTGATGCGTCATTACAATTTTGGTTCGTGAGATTTTTGATTACATTGCTTTTGGGGTGATAGGGAGAAGGTAAAGACTGGGTGGGTTTGTAATGAGGGATGGCGGAGATGCTCTACATTAACTGAAAATTGCGAGTTTTCTGTAGTCCTAGATTTGTAAGGCCCTTTTTATAAACTAAAATTCAAGTTTGTAACCATTAGATTTAATAACACACATTATGAAGGTACATATATCATGTTTAACGCTTAACTGATATTAACCTTTAACTTATTTTTAATACTATACCAATATTCTTATGTAATATGATAACAGGTTGGTAAGTAAGTTATAATTGTAGCTTAATATTTATATGATTCCTTAGAATTTATGGTTCAATAAACAAGATGCCAATCCAGTGGGATTACTCACGCCAAGTTTTTTATAGAATTTCGAGAATACTTTTGATTTTTCTGTCGAGCCAGCTGTCTTCTGAATGGTTTGTAATGTAACTCCCATTCTTTGAGCTGCTGAAGTTGCTCCGTGACGCGTGCTGTGTGTCCCAAAGATTTCCGTGTTTATACTGCTGGCTTTTAGTATTAACTTGACCCATCTGCTAATGGTTTGACTGCTGTCTGGGTGATAGGGCTTTTTGTGAGTGAGTATTACATTTTCTTTGGTTTTGCTACTTGTGGTATCGATTGCGTCTGCAAATGCAACGATCTATTAGCATATTTACATCTGTGAATGCCGTAATTTCTGTTTTTGAACAAAAAAATAGGTATGTTCACTAGCTGCAACTGCAATTGCAGACAATGGAGGGTACGGTCGATTGTATCTGCTAATACAACGAACTATTCACCTTTTATTGACTGGAAGCACCCTTTTTCCTTTTGTGCGTTCTATGTAAGTCTCTAATAGTGTGGCTATACATAGTTCAGGTTGATTAATAAAATAAGGTAATATCAAACTAGGTTGAAGCCTGTTTAAGCCACTTGCTTTTATTTTATCAGGGAATCTGATTTCAATTATGTATTCATATTTAAAAATATTGTCTATTTTTACTTCCGGGTTGTCCGTGATTTGTGTACCGTTATTAGTATTAAGAGTGTTACTAGCTTTAAAGTTAGATTTGTAGATTTAAGAATTCGTGAGGGTACATGCTCTTTAAGCGCTGTAGAACTGGGTAGGAATCTTAAGTAATTGAGTATTTTGATTTCGGGGGTCTTATGTTAAATGTTCAATTGACAAATCTTTTTATAACCGCTTCGTCTTTTGTTTGAGTAGGATGACTCTGAAGGCAACTGAATGTTTAGGAGCTCAAGAATAAGTTTACGGTTTTATTATATATTTGTTGGCGCTTAGAAAAACAGAAATTCCCCTATTTATTGTAAGTATTTCCGTATTGTTTGAGGGCGCTATCTGTCAATGAAGAAATAATCACTTTTATCGCTTCATTAGGTACGCTTTGTTATAGAAAAGCTCTCCTGACAATGAGGAAGTTTTATCAATTTTTTTAATTTAATTTTATTTTATTATTGCTGATTTCAATAGCCCATGAAAATTAAGTGAACACGTGTTTTTTCTTTTTTCCCTAAGCCGAAAAATGAGGCAGATACAACGCCTTGAGATGTGCTTATGACGTCATAATACACATGAATTGTTACGTCACACCATGCATAGTATAAAAAACTAAAAACTGCTATAACTCTTGTAATATTCATCTTTAGTGGAAATAAAAAAATACGTATCGATATTTTTTTCACTGTTCTATAGTTTGCAATAAAAAATAATCAGTTTAATTTCTCAGGAAACTTCCTAATTTCCCTACAGCCAGAGAAATTTTCTTCCACAATGGTTGTTTCTCTCCGCAAGGAGATGTGAGTAAGTATTTTTCAGGGTAAAGATAATAGACTGTTCTGCCAGTAGGTCCCTTTTCTCTGATATAAACCCCAAAAATGAGCATGGTTGCGGGGGAATAACTACGCTTTTTTCGGACTTTATATAAAACCTAAATCTTGTAATGTTTGAATAATTTTATTTATACTTTTAAGCAATTCTCCTTTGAATTACGAATAACTAGCCAATTGTCTAAGTAGAGTACAGTTTTTATACCCTTTAATTTTACATATCTTACAACTGGTTTCAGTTTTGTGAAAAGATATGGAGCTGTACATAAACCAAATGAAACACAATTAAATTGGTATAGTACGTTGCAAAAAACGAATCTTAACAACTTTTTTGACTACTGTGCATAGGGATAAGGAAATATGCATCTTTAAGAGATCAGTTTTCCCCAAGAATGCGTATTTTGAAATTAAATTTTTTGCTGTCCTATGTAGTCTTCTACTTTGCTAACCGGAGTGGTGTCCTATTGAAAGGGATTTTATAATCCTGTACCCACTCTATTATTGAACTGTTTACCTTTAATTTCTGCTAATTTTGAACGTATAACTCTAGTTCAGACGGTTGGCTAATTAAATTATTGAAAGGGAGGGCTAAGGCACTAATCCCACGGACTATAGTTGTTTCTGTAATTGATACAGTAGTTGTCTTGGCAGGATTTAGTACTTTCTTCGAGATTTAATTTTGATGGTCTGAGGAGATTGCAGTTGGCAGCTGGTGGATACTTCTCTATCATACTGTTTGTTTTTTTTTTTATCTTTTAGTCCTTTTAATAAGTAATTGTCCCATCTAAACTGTCTGAGTATGTAGTTCTGGCCTCGCAGGTGTGATTTCGTCGTTTTTTTTTTGCCTACACCTACACAGCTAGGTGGTCGTTACTTTGTTCAGGACCATCTGGTGCTTCTGATGTTGGTACGTCTTGATTCGGATAAGTTATTTCCTCAGCTAGCGTGAGAGGATCTTCTAATGCATTTGCAAATGCAAAAGAGTTTCCTTGGTTTTGCTACTTATGATATCGATTGCATCTGCAAATGCAACGATCTATTAGCCTATTTACAGCATCTGCAAATGCTGCAATTTCTGTTTTTGAACAGAAAAATAGGTTCATGAATATGTTCACTATCTGCAACTGCAATTGCAGACAGTGGGTACGATCGATTGTATCTGCTAATACAACGAACTATTCACCTTTTTGCTTGCTGCTTAAGCCTGGTTATGCTTTCGACTGCATCCGCAAATGCAACGATTTTTTAGCATATTTACAGTATCTGCAAATACTGTAATTTCTGTTTTGAATAGAAACCAAGAGTGTAATAATTCGCTACCTCCAATGCAATGATTTTATGTAAGAGGGTTGCAATAGTATGGTGGTTATTTGTTTTTGTATCTGCAAATACATAGCACTATACCGTTTTATTTTTGTCAGTACATATATCCTTTACATCGGCAAATGTAGGGATATAGTGTGCCTCTAACTACTTTTACATAATATACCTACTGGGGTGGAGGCTGTTGGGGGCCCTTCGCATCTGCAAATGTGAAGGCCAATTTTAGTTAAAGTTATTCGCATCTGCAAATGCGAATTTGTAAATAGGTATTATTATTATTTATTAACATCTCCTGCAAGCAATGTTTACTCCAATTTTTTCCCTCACCGGACGGCTCATGTCAACACGAATTGTTTAAAAATAATGCGTTCCGGTATTACACTGCTTCGACAAAGCCGAACGATAACATTCCGCCTTATTCCCTTAATTTTGGGTTAGTTTTGGTTAGCACTTTTAGTTCTTGTTGATTGAGCCTCCGTTGCGAGCAAAGCCAACGGAGGGCCATGCAAAGCTATAATAATACCCAACTTGGGATTTAGTCGCTCGTAAATTATGCGTCAGCTTGCCTTTGTGGCTAGTTTTTAGGGGTTAATTTCGTGAGAAAAGGGCACTCTACGACTTACTCAAAATTTTTAATTTTTGTTTTTTTTTGTTTTTTTTTTTGAAAAATATTTGTTAATACAGTAATAGCAATAATTACAATGTACATAGTCCTTTTTCCTCTAGACAGTGTTTTTGAACACTGGTATTGAGGATAATTGCATTTTAGTAATAATAACAGTATAATTTCCTATAAACTCTCTAGTATTGTGGCTATGAATATCCTTTGAAAATATTATAATATTTTAATTTTGAGTTTTATTTATTATCCTGTAAATAAGTTTATTCTGTTCAAATTTTAATACCTTATGTAATTGCCATACTCTTAAATTTTCATATAGATCTGTAGTATGAGTCAGTGTTTTTTGTTTTGCAATATTTCCATCGAATCGAATTGTAGTTTATAGTCCCACATGTGCCCCATACGGGGATCAAATATCGAAAACGTAATGATACGAAGGCATTATAACCATTTGTTTCTATTTTTTATATTCCTTTATATGGTATAAACGTTTTATTCTATGTAAAACATTAATAGATGCGCAAGCCGACCAGTATGTATTTCCTCCTTTTGATTGTGTTATGTAAACACTTTTTGTGATTGAATAGTATTTCTTTGGTAGGATGTACGATTAGACGAGATTACTAGAGAACGGTTCGAATAGCTCGTATCGTTAACTGTTGCTTATTACTTATATTCATTTCTATATAATATATTTCAATTCCGAATATATTGTTTGATTCTGTGTAATTGTGCACAGACGACAAATGTAACAATGTTTTGTCATGCCCTCGTATATAAATAACAGTTTGTTAGTATAATTCAAATCGCAGTGAGCACATTTAACTTTTTTTTACTAATACCCGAGTATAACAAAACTCTGCTAATACATTCGCATTTTTGACTGTAACCCGTTCGCACTCTATTTTATTCTAATAAGTATAGTTAGTTTTAGAAGTTTGAGAGTATTTTCAATTTTATTAAGTAAAAAAATAAGGGTTACAAGTGTCATATTTATTCATATTACTACAGTTTAGTATTATAATACACATTTAGTTTGCTTTTATACGAGAGATTCTGTTTTTATATATTTAAGATAACCAGGTATTTATGTATATTTGAAATTTTGGCATATAATCTTATATGGACTCACCCCCTGATTCGCTTCTTCCGATGAACATTGCACCCTTTTTTCGCCTCCTTTGCGAGCAAGACGTATCACTAACACTTCACTTACTAGAAATACGATTTCTAGGCATTTTTCTTCTTAAAACCAAAAGAAAGAACCGATTTACGGATTCTTGCTTGTCATCGACCGGTACAAAATTGTAATGACGCATCAAGGCGATGAGCTCGAGCGGCTAGTCAGGGTTGGCTGAATCACCATGTTTTCAGATAACTTCTTTAAAAATTGTACCGATTGGGAAAAAGTTGTATACTACAAAGTGTAATGAGGGATGGCGGAGATGCGAAGGATAATAAAACTTTTTATTCAGTGTATTCGTATATCAATAGAAATAAATCCATTTCTGTGCGGAACGTTGTACATTTTTCAATATATTCCTGTAGGAATAAAAATAAAACACATTTCTTTGGGAAATATTGTTTATAAGTACCAAACTCGATAGCCCAGTAGGACTAGGTCTCAGTCTATGGTATGTAAATATATGTAAATACAGTTTCTGTCGGAAATACGTGTGTTTATGAGCAATGTGCCTTAACCCTGTGGGGTTATGCTTAAGGAAAAACATTTCCAAATCTGTAATCTGAAAAGAAACAAATTACTAAATACTTACTTGCGTTTTCTAGGAGATCTTCTAAAAGCTGTTTGAGTTTACGTTTTCTGGTAATCTGCTGATAATTATTAATTTTTAACACTACACACACGGAGCACAATCGTGCCGGGCGCACGAAATAATTGCAATGAGCTAGTGTAGGATGGACGGACTGGAGCCGGGTGGAGACAGGTCCGGATTTGATTTAAAATCGTGAAGGCTGGGCGCAGAAAAAATTGCTACTACGAGTGTATTATTGTAATTTGAGAACGGCAATATGACATATAATAAATTTTAATAGATTTATGGTTTTGGTTAGTCGTTTAAACATCATTCGATTAGTTTGACTAAGTCTCAACTTATGTTAGTCATTTAAACCGGTTCCGAAACATTATAATAAATTTTAATAGATTTGGTTAGTTGTTCAAGTAGGGTACTTAGTATCAACTTATTTTAGTCATTTGAACCGGTTACGATTCATTATAATACATTTTAATAGATTTGGTTAGTCATTGAATGTACGGCGGCCACTGGAGAGGAAGGCTTTTCGTCCAATTACTCAGAATGGATCGGCCCGTTTTGAGGTAGAGGTGGGTGTGGTTAGTTGGGATTTTGTTGACAATATTGATCTCTCAATTGAGAACAAATTTTCTCTGTTTATTCAGAACCTCAAATCTGCATTCCTAGAGTCATTTCCTGAAAGGACATACAAAGTAAAAAGGGATGATCCTCATAAAGTTTTATGGTTTACAGACACATTGCGTCAGTTGAGACAAAGACTACGCTTTTTGCAAGATTTTTATAACAAGCATCAGACTCCAAGAAATAAGGAGGAGCTTAAAAATTCTAAAAAATTCTATAATCAAGCTTTAAAACAGGCAAAAAAGATGCAAATGATAACCTTATTGCGACCTCAAAGGATCCGGTGAAGAGTATGTGGTCTATCATAAATAGTCAAAGAGGGCTTTCGGGAAACAGCAGACAAGAACCGGACATCCCACCTGAACATTTCAATGAATATTTTAGTACTATTGCTACAAATATAGTTGATGGTATTTCCTAAACAAACCGAGATCCTCTGGGATACTTGAATGGGCCTGTTCCGTCTGTGAGCTTTTCTTTCCAGCAAGTTACTGAACAGCAAATATTAAAAATAATTCAAAACCTAAAAAACAAAAACAGCACTGATATTTTTGGTTTCTCTGTTAAAGTTGTCAAACATATTAAGGGCCTAATAGCTAAGCCACTCACCAACCTCATAAACCAGTGTTTCTCGTCAGGTATTTTCCCAACAGTGCTTAAGAAGGCAATAATCAGTCCAATCTTTAAAAAGGGGAAGAAAACTGAAGTAGCCAACTACCGCCCTCTTTCCCTACTTCCAATTTTGTCTAAGGTGATGGAGAAGTGCATGGTGGATCAAACTTCATTATTTTTTGAAACTAATGCACTTTTCTCAAATTGTCAGTTTGGTTTTCGCTCTGGTAGAGGCACAGCCATCGCAGTTCTGGACCTCATCTGTGCCATCCTGGATGATTTTGAGGATGGGAACTACAGTATAGCACAATTCTTTGACCTCAGTAAGGCTTTTGACTGTGTCTCACATGAAATCCTACTTAAAAAGCTTGCATACTACAAATCATCAGAAGCTAGCATTGCCTTGCTTAGATAATATCTGCAGAAACGACCCCAAATGGTTAGAGTGGGTAGTAGACTGTCTGGAGAAAGGGTTTTGAATGTTGGTGTTCCTCAGGGCTCCATCCTGGGTCCGTTTCTTTTACTGATGTATGTGAATGATTTGCCTATGTGTAATTCCATAGCTAAATTTGACCAATATGCGAATGATACATATACCGGGAGCCGCAGCCGGAGCCAGGTTGTAGCGGAGGAGTTGGCAGGCATGGCACAGTCGGAAGCCAGGCTGTGGTTTGATACAAACAAGTTATCACTCAACATAGATAAGACCCAAAAAATGCTGTTTTCCCTACGAAACTGCGAGGGCATGAATGCTGAGGACAGCGTCAAGTTTCTGGGAGTCCATCTGGACCCAAAACTTAGCTGGGATGTTCATGTTGAGTACGTTTGCAAGAGACTCCGAAGCACTGTGTTTTCGTTGAGAAGCTTGGCAGGATGTGTTTCTCTGGATACCCTTCTGACATCTTATCATGCGCTGTTCCATTCCACCATCTGCTACAGCCTATTGGCTTGGGGTAGGGCTGCCTCTGCAACTAGGGTGTTTGCCTTGCAGAGGAGGGCCATAAGAATCGTTGCTGGGTTGGGTTACAGAGAGGACTGTAGGCGGGCATTTCGCGAGTTCCAGATCTTGACTCTTCCATCTGCTTATATCTATGAGTGCCTCATGTATGTCAGGAGTAATATAGAACCCTTTGAAAGCCACCATGATATCCACGATTACCCCACTCGCCATGGGAGTGACTTAAGGGCTGCCCGCTGCCGTCTCTCAAAACCGCAGTCAAGGCCAGAGGTTATTGCGGTGAAATTCTTTAATAAACTACCGGTAATTGCTAGAGAGCTCCCACTTAATTCCTTTAAATGCACGGTTGGGAGAATTCTGCTGAGGAACGCATTTTATTCAGAACAAGAATTCTTTGAGTGTGGTCCAGAGTCGTTTTTAAATGTCTAATTTTAATATGTTAGTGTCAGTAAGTTATTCTTAATTCAATTTTAAACTCTATTTTAACATTTTGACCGTCCATTATGTTTTGTAATAATATCTGTCCATTTTGCTGTGATACATTTAAGTACTGTCTTTTGTTTTTACCTAGCTTTAAGAATTTATATACTTATTTTTGACTTATGTAAAAATTACCTTGTAATTTATGAACATGAATAAATTGTCTAAATTGTCTAAACTTACGGTTAGTTTCACTTAGTTTCAACTTATTTTAATCATTTCAACCGGTTACGATACGTTATAATAAATTTTAATAGATTTTGTTAGATGGTGCTTAGTATCCACTTATTTTAGTCACTTGAGAAGGTTCCGATACGATATAATCAATTTTAATAGATTTAGTTGGTTTTGGTTAGTCGTCCAATCAACTTTCGGGTAGTTATTTATACTGACATTGTCAGTGATTTAATCATTCCTAAGATATTAAAGATATTAATAAATAAAACTACTAAGTAGTTTGGGTTAGGAAATAAGTCTTATTTTCTAACCAATTATTTATTTCGCCAAATTATTAACTTATGGTTTTTGGTTACTTATCGATTTTAGTGTATAATTTAGCTCGTCCAAAAATCCATTAAACCGCGAAACAATCGACAAGGGAAAATGTATCCAAAGTATATCCCCGTATTTCCACCAGCTAGAATTTTACCGTATTTTAGACGATCCATTTACTACAAACGTAGCGCCTACACTGGTGAGTTTCGGCGGAATTTCGGCGGATCGAGTGGTTCAAGGTCACGGCAGACCGGACGTAGCAACAAGGATTCTGGTTATTTATTATTCTTGTGGTATAACCGTCAATAGTCTCAGCGTTACAAATAGCGGTTTGCAATGTGCTCTACTGTCAACACCTCCCATGGTTCTTAAATTTTTTTTGTAACCCTAATATCTTCAAGTCGGTTTTCTGTTCACCATAGTTTGAACTTTAAATATCGCGCCACACCATAGGGTTCTTAAAAGTATTGAAATTCTGTAGGGCAATCATACAAATGCTTATAACTGGAAAACCCCAAATTTAACACTTGGGCGCTCTCGCAGTTTGGCCGAAGCTCAAGTGGGGATTTTGATCTACAATTTTTACATGCACCAACATGTTAAGAATTTATTAAATTTAGCCTAATTATGACCAATATCAATTTTTGTTACTGAATTCTTAAATAAGCAAAATACGAGATAATATCGAAAAAATATCGCCCTTGAGGCATATGTCATTTGCGATATCCAGCACGATATAACCAAAATGTGCTACGATCGAGCGAGGCGTTACGTGCCGATCGATGGCCTGATAACGTGGTCTTCGAATACATGCTGGCAAATATAAATGTTTTAGGGGTTCAAAATTTGGAAATTTACTTTATGTGATATTTAGAACTTTATTGATAGTCACCTACTTCTATGCCGCATGATAACCCACTTTTACTGAGAATGTGAAATTTTGGTCAATAAAAGTTATTTTAGGGAGATATTTTAACGGAAGTGACAGGATGACACAAGCCCTTTTGGTGAACGAGACTTTAAACGTGGAGGAAAATTGATAGGACAATAGGAATACATTTTCGATGAAAAACAGTTTGTCAGGTCATGTACTGAATAAAGCTCAAAGACAGCTATTCGGTAACGTCTCACCTGTTTCTTTTTATCTTACGAACACTTATTTAAACTCATTAGTATAAAAGAGCAAATCAATACAATTATTAATAAACACGTTTACGAAAAATAAAAATCAATTCAATTACATATTGTCGGAACATCATACCTTGAGAATATTTAATTTCGTTTCGTTTGCTGTTAATTTTTATTTGGTAGAATCAACTACAATAATAATGTATGAACTGATATTGGGTTATTATTTCTGAATATTTTTTGTCAATAGATTTAATGGAATCTTTATAGGTAGAATGAAAATACTGTGCTGGATTGTCTGGAGAAGTTATGCTTTCAGTTTGATTTGGATAAATAGTGAGAAATTATTTTGAATGAATAAAAAACATAAAAAATATTAATTATTTTATAAAAATTGTAGCGCATTTCATTACTTGGGCAAAATGCCCTACAACACAGTTTTATCCACAATATCGAAAAATAATTTTTTCACTCGACCCGCGTTTCACTAACCATGTTAACATCATCGAGAAATCATTAGAATAAAGTTATATTCAACGTAACTCTATTTGAATCACTTATTTCAGAAACCCGACAAATCCCATAAACATAGTTTTGCGGAAACTAAAAAAACAGCTATTTTCAGTTTAAATTTTTTTAAAGTTTGGCTATTAAATGTATATTGATATGAAGTAATTAAACATATATTTACAAAATTGTGAAAAAATTTAATGATAAAGTTTACAAAAACTGAAATTAAAATATGGACATATCGGCTTTCTCAAAAAAATTTATTAAATTATTACAAAAAAAAATACAAACTCGTAAAAAGTATATGACAATACACAATATTGCAGTTCTTCTGGCCCCAAGTCACCATCTACAGTTGGCCATAAGAAAAGTTCTTCTTAATAGGCACTTTAATATTTTGGTAGGCAGGTTCTTTACAAAGTACATCGGGTCTGGGATGTCTGGTGCCAACTGAAAACGAGTAATTTTTTAATCCATGTATGTAGTAATATGCTGTAACTGTGCCTTTTAAGTTGTCGTTATAAGAAAACTGCATAAACTTGGATATGTTACAAGGAACTCTTGCCTGGAATTTTTTTTTCCGCGCAGATCTTGAGGCGATTTTCCAGCTGACAAAAGCAAACACAACCGATGGACACGATCTTTGCCAATAGAATGGAAACTGAGAAACGAACTATCCATACCAAAAGCTGCCCTAAACTGTAGTTAATTTTATACTTGTAGACAGTTTTGTCAGGCTTTGGCTTGTCGACGTTTTTAGGACGCGTACGCTGAACTGGAACTGCTTTTATAAGCGATTGAAGATAAGCATCTTGCTCATTTTTGGAGCCAAAACTGTGAAATTTATTAAAAATTTCTTGCTTCGCCTCCTCTGATAACTTTTCTACACTTTTATTGCGGCAACTGAAAATAATAATAATTAACTCGTTTAGATATTGTCAGTTTTTAGGTTAAGTTTACTTACTTCCAGTTTAATCCCATTTTCTTTTTAGGAACAACGTTTCCTCTATAATTTTCATATTCATCGCCCTTGATTCTTGCCTTTTTAATCCTTTCACACTGCCATATTACGCTTTTAATACCTTTTTCACGCTTATTTGGTTCTTCTTCCATTGTAAACAAACTTTGTTTAGCACGTTTGTTAGTCACCAGTACCAGAGTGTACAGCGTCGAGTTTCTTTGAGAAAGCCGACAAATCCCGGACATATTGGGTTTTAAAAGTAAACGCAATATTCAATGCCGGTTATCGCCCGTGAAAGTGCATGAATTTGTAGGGTTCATAAAGCAAATAAGGCGCCTGGTTGTACGAAATCCATTTTTCATAAAATGACAAATACGTCATATGGTGGATTTATCGGGTTTCTCAAATAAGTGATTCATTTATAATAATTATTTGTCTAATAAAGCGAAACCGAAAAAAAAAATCAATCCTTCTGTTCTACCATTCTCTAAATGAGCTAGATCTGATTTGTATTTACCTTCTAGTTTGCCCGACATATTTTTGATTAGAGTCCATGAATCTATGTTCATATATTCCACTTTTTCCAATATTTCAAATTTGTCTCTGGACCACCCAATAATGTTGTAACGGTAAACTGAGTTTGGTATACTAATTTTAAACTTACATTCTTAAAAACATTTTTTCTATTTTGCATTATAATAATTAGGTGCTAACCAAAACTAACCCAAAATTTTTATTTTATTTTTTTTATTTTGAGTTAGTTTTGGTTAGTTTCTGTTTGTTGAGCCCCCGTAACGAGCGAAGCGAGCGGAGGGCCATGCATGAAGTGTTAAAATAATTGGAGACTTATTTGTTGATTCTATGTAACAGTCACGACATCTGACTAAATGCTATCGTGCACGTCACATATGAAGAAACGATCGCCATTGCCGAATGGACATCTTGCCTGTTACATGCGAATATGCTCCCAGGACATATGTTCCCCTAACTAACTATGCAAGAACTGTATCAATCAACATCTTCGCACACACACCGCCCGTCGAGCAGTATAGGGTGTGCCACTGCCATAAAAATATCATTCAACTAAATAAAAAAAAGTAGAGACACTTATAGCACAGCTTATTCACTATCAGCTAGTCAACTCTATCGAAATCGGAAAGTTGGAGTGTCGGGCACTGCGCCTACCTGAGAGTGCCCTGAGCGGTTCAGTTCCACAGTTGAACTTAAAATGAATTTTCGCTTCAAAATACATGACGAATTCGTCCGAAGCCTCGGCTATCGCCCTGAGAGGTCCGGAAATTTCGGATTTTTATACAATTTTGCATTTTAAAATCGTTTTTAAACGGATTTTAGACGATAAAAAGCATATTTAAAATTAAATGAACTGTCAAAAGTATTATTCAGATGCCCAGGCATTTAAAATAATATTGAGTCATGACCCTCTTCTAAAATTTGCAAAACTTGGTTATTGACTTTCCCAAATCAAAGGATGCCGCCGCAAGATGACTAGCTTGTAGTGAATAAGCTGCGCTTATAGCGCACCATTTTTCTACTTAATTTTGCTAACGAAACTACAGTAAACGTCTGGCAACAGTGTGCCTTCTTAAAAATCTTTGTTTTGGCTATTGTTACAGTTGACAGTAAAAAGGAGGATGGATATTTACAAGTAAATTTTAATTTTGTTTAATGGGGCTATGAGTCGCTTTAAATTAGGACCAGAACAAAACGGAGGTCTCTCGTTCGACACAAATGTATCCTAGTTAATATTTTCACCCGACAATTGATTTTCAAATGTGTTTTGTCTATATATCTAGTGCTTTTGTGAAGTGATGCTGAAAATTTGTGTCAAAACTCGCACTTTGATGGCATTTTTTCGGTTCAAATTCCGACTTTTTTGGCTTAAATTACTAACCCCCTTTCTAGAGAAAAAAGAGAATTTGCAAACTCGACAAAACCTATATATCAACAGACCCTACAAAACAAATAATATAAATAACCACACAGTTCGGCAATTTCCACGCCAATGGCTAAAGCAAGTCGCTACCGAAATTTTAAAATATGTAAAAAAAATTAGGTGTTAGTCTAGGGTCAAAGTGTATTTAATATATCCTACGACCAATCACGAAACTGCCTCCCCGCTAAAAATCAAGTAAACGTCGCACTGTTGCCTATTGTCGCGTATTTTAAATAGCTTGAAGGCGAATAAAATATAAATATTATAGTATACTTATTCCGTATTCCGCATTTCCCTGTGTAAATAAAATAGTAAATAATAGAAGACCGTAGTATTAAGGAAAATAACAAAATTAAGTATTCAAGTAGGACATTTAAATATGTAAATTCACTATAGGAAACTAGACAGAAAAAAATTAGATATCGAATCGAAGAAATTAGGTACACATTTCATTAGGGTCACTAAACTTGCACTTGTGCAGTTTACATCCTTGAGCCTGGGCCGAAGTGGCTCTATAACAATTCAAACCAAATTTAATCATTTGTGGAGCCAAAGGCAATCAATTCCAGGGTAATAATCAACGATTATCGCACGCTGCAGCGTGCTTAAAATGATGTTTATGGTGCAGCTACTTTTTTGAAGGTTGCTATAGAAACATTTAATCATGTCAAATGTGACAGATTAATATATTCGTCAATATATCCCTTAACTTTAATATTTAAAACATTTTTGAGATTTTGATGCATTCGTAATAAAAAATAGCGTATGATATACGTGTATAAGAGGCCTTTAAAGCCCTTGCGACTTACAAAACCCTCCGCTGCGCGTCGTGTTTTGAAATATGTCGCGCGTGCTTTAAAGGCCCTCTTATACACTTATATCATAATATACTATTTAACATAGTATCTGTTTAAAATGTCAAATTTGACAGTTTCGCTATTTATGAATCGAATTGGATTATAGGGAGAATAAAAGGAATAGTATATTATTTTATATGGAGGAAAAGTGATACTTTTCATGGCGCGCTCGTGTTTAACAGCCGAACGGAGTGAGGCTGGTAATAGAGAGCAAGCCATGAAAAGTAACTTTTCCTG
>MU188201.1:14214-39527 GCA_016904865.1 Pissodes strobi | reverse complement strand
CTAAATTAGTGATTTTTAGAAATGCAGTCACAAATTGAGTGATAAATACAAATTGTAGTTTAATAAATCTTGAGTTGTTGACGCTTATTTTGTTGTCTGTTTGTATTGTATCTATGTTGCTATGGTAACACTTTTACCTCCGTCGGCGGAAAAGTGAAAAGTAAAGCTCCGGCGAAGGAAAAACGAAACTTCACGGCCGCCTACACAGTCGAGTAATGACGGATTTACTGACGTTTGAAGAAAAAATATTTTTTTATAATTACTAGATTAGGGAAAATAAAAGAAAAAAAATTTTTTTTGTCATACGCTCCCAAAAATAGCTATTTTACGGACTCATTTGAGTCCGTAAAATGCTTCTTTTTAGGCCTAGCCCCTAAAAGTCGTCATGGCAACCTTTACGGACTATTCCAAAATTCCTGAATATGTCTAAATGTCAAAAATTTCGAATGACATGACAAAATTTTCAAATAGTTGCTACGATATCAAATTCTAAGCTAACTTTGTCGTACATTATGATTTCAAAAATTATGGTAAATTTGCAAATTTAGGCGTTCTGAAGAATTGCAAAAAGCGTATAAATAAAAATTAAATTTTGGGAGCGTATGACAAAAAATCGTGTTTGTCACACGTACCTAAATGAAGTTTTTCAGGACTCATCTGCTATTCCGGTCGAGGCGTAAGCCGAGCAATGATTCGTCCTGAAAAACTTTATTTTAGGTACTTGTAACAAAAATAACTATTGTGATAGTATCTGTAAAAAATGTCAAATTTGACAGTTTTGCTATTTATAAAGCGATTTGAATGAAATCATAGCAGTACATTAGGGAAAATAAATGAAAAATAATTATTGACATCAGTTGCCAAAAATGTCAAATTTGACAGTTTCGTTATTTATGAACCGATTTGAATGAAAGTTTAGAATTAGATTAGGGAAAATAAAAAAAATATATATTTTGTGATTTTATCTTTCAAAAATGTAAAATTTTACAGTTTTGCTATTTATGAACCGACTTAAATGAAATCATAGAATTAGATTAGGGAAAATAAAAGAAAAATAATTATTGACTTGCTCTGTCAGAAATGTCATATTTGACAGGTTTGTTATTTATGAACCGATTTGAATGAAAGTTTAGAATTAGATTAGGGAAATTAAAAGAAAAATATTTTTTGTTATTGTATCCGTCAAAAATGTCAAATTTGACAGTTTCGCTATTTATGAACCAAATTAGATTATAGGAATAATAAAAGGCATATATTTTTTATAATTAGATTAGGGCAAATAAAAGAAAAATATTTTTTGCGAAAGTATCTGTCAAAAATGTCAAATTTGACAGTTTTGCTATTTATGAACCGATTTGAATGAAATCTTAGAATTTGATTAGGGAAAATAAAAGAAAAATAATTATTGACATGGTCTGTTAATAACGTCAAATTTGACAATTACGTTATTTATAACCGATTTGAATGAAAGTTTAGAATTAGATTAGGGAAATTAAAAGAAAATTATTTTTTGCGATAGTATCTGTCAAAAATGTCAAATTTGACAGTTTTGCTATTTATGAACCGCCATAAATGAAATCTTAAAATTAGATTAGGGAAAATAAAAGAAAAATAATTATTGACATGGTCTGTCAAAAATGTCAAATTGAGAGAGAGAGAGAGAGAGACATGTTTGTTCCACTAAAACGTGGATTCCACCTCGGTCTGATCTTTAAGTGTTAAATTATGTGAGCCCTTTAAAAAAATGTAACTTGTTATTTATAGTTTAATGTGACCGCCGTCGTTTGTTCCTCTTCTTTCATATGTGTTTTTGTTCCACTGACAAGTAACAGGCTCCGGCCGAAAGCGCTCTGTTACGCTAATTTAGAGGTCCTTTTGGGATTAAAATTTTATGCATTACATGCACACAGCCTTCACTTTTTATTTAATTATAATATAAATACTTATGGTTTGCATAAATTTGATGCAATATTTTGACAAGTTCTGCCAAGAAACATTGCTGACAGCTGTTTTGATTTGAAACTTCTACAAGATTCCCCATTACATTTAAAAATACCTAATAATAAATTCATTCACAAATCTTCAGTTTTTGGCTGCTGACTATATCAATATTCCCAATAAAATACGGTTCGGCTGATGGCTTTAGTCCCACATAAATTGAGGTGATATAAAAGCACTACGTTTCCCAAGTGTCTACATAAATTCTGCAATTTCATATACTAGTGGAGTGTAGGAAATATGATGTCGTTATGCTACTCTGTATTCCATTTTAGCTTTCTGAAAAATTATTTGTCTTTGTTATGTAATGTCGTTCTAAAAACGCGAACTTCTCTTATCATAAATCATAAAAGTATGGGTTTTATCAATTGTCGAAAAAGCTGGCAATTATCTAAAATATTATGCCACTCTTATGACATTAATTTGACAGATGTAAGTTCAAATTACTTGTTTAGGAAGGTAAGTGATTTTTAGAACTCTGGGAAGATATGTAAATAAGCCAGAGACGTAATAAACATAATATATTAATTTTGATCTTGTTTCTCATTTTTCAATCATTTTTCACGCTTAACTGACTCTCCGCCATTCAAATCATTATCAGTACACATTTTAGACTTAAGCGAAGATATATAAAGAATAAATTGCAAATTTACAGTTATCATAACTTGCTTATGACCTTGAAGATCCTTGTGTTCAACCTTATTCTTAATTCCATTCAATTACGCAATTGTGGTTTTGGTGCTCATAGCAGCGACACTTATGCTTATATGCAATATTTCCATTGACGTGCTGATATTATGTTGCAATAAATACTACTTATCGAAGTGATCACTTTGACGTTAACTAAGCTATCTACCACTAGGTATGCGTGCGCTAATAGCTGCACCAATTTTAAATGTAGCGATAATAATATGTAGTAATGAACTTCCACAACCATGAAATCAAATGACTCGATAAGGTAATAAAGGAGCAAAACTAGAATAAAACTATTGAAACCGTGGCTGTCGATGCTTGACTCATATTTATTTATTAATTTATTAAGAGAGAAACTTCAGAGCGGTTATATTACTTGATAAATGAATGAAAGGAATAAAATTATTGAGCCAACGCTTGACGTATATTAAAAAAGAGAGAAAAAACAGAGCAAACAGATTAACTGGTCTGATAAACCAGTGAATAAATGAAAATAAATTTAATGAACTATCTCGAAGCTTGGGTGGTAAAAGTTTGATTTATATTAACAGAAGGATAACTTAAAGCGATTATATTAAACGGATAAACAAACGACTCAATGAAACATAAAGCTTCTGTACAATACCCCAAATCCGGTCGTCCGGTCTGGTGGAGGCGCTTCAGGTGCTGCCTCTCGATGGCCCCGAGGGAAGATCCAATCGAAGTCTCGATAACTTGGTGTCGAGATTGGCTGATAAGTGTTGCTGGTAAAGCCTGCTTCCAATCCACCAGAACAGGGTGATTCTAGCTGCAGGTAAAGGTAGTGGCCTGCGAGTAAGCGCGGTGGCTCTCCGGGAAAAAGGTTGTAACCCTCCGGAAAAAGCTGGTGGCCCTCCGAAAAAAGCCTTGAAATATCCCAGTGTGCACTAGACGTAGCCCCCTTACTTTAATAAAAACCATAGCCCCCCCCTCCCATGAATATATTTTCCATATAAAACAAATTCCCCAAAAAAAAAATATTCATGAATTTTCAATGACCATCGGCAAATAAAAGATGTACCAAGGTACAGACAACTTAAATATAACAAACACAGGGATGAATCACCCCTGAAAGAATATATAAACTTCCCCATATGATCAATGTTAAAGTTACATTAAAATAAAAATTGGGATTAGATAAAATGGAGTAGATAAGATAACATGTGAGACGCAAAAGCAAATGGCGGAATATGCACAAAAAAATCGTAACACAGATAAGCAATTAAATCATTAATTTAGGCAAAACGGTAGCAATAATTACCTCGGTCGTGTGTGTGAGGGCTAACTATGAGAGATTCGACGGTCTCGGTCTTATCTGACGAACGTGGAAAGCCTCTATAAATAATGAAAATAGATAAAGAAGTCGAGAGAAAATGCTTACCTAATACAGCAGTATCTAGATCCCGATTAATCGGTCGTGTCAAAACACAAACAGAAAATCAAGACAATATATCCCCAAAGAAAGGGTAGAATTGAATCACAATAAAATGTTGAGTCTCTAATTGCACTAGCAGAAGGCTTCTCCTCCTCACCAAACGATCAAACTAGAAAAAACTCGATCGTTTTCGTCAATTTGCCTTTGCTTTCGTCCGATTACGAAGTAGAGATGGACTGAAACAAGTCGAGCGATTTCGATGCGGGGAATAATTCCAAGACAATAAACGCCTTAAGTCTCATTTATTAGGATGATAAACGACGGTGGAAGTCACGAATATTGAGCTAAAATTAAAATGTTCAATAAATGCTAGGAAATACTCCTACGAGAATAATAAACCTTTAAAAATCTAAATCGAGAGCGACAAACACGGATGGAGAGCCCATCCCTATTATTTGGAACGAACCTCACAAAAACTAGTCTGCCGTAGATTTAATGCAGAGGTCCAAAAACGATCTAACGATCTTCAGAAATGGCAGCCGGTAATTGGTGCTCCGCAATCAAAGGGTTCCCAAAAGGTTATAGAATATGCCAACAAAATTAAAATATGGATCAACAAGTCAAATGCAGCCTATTTGCAGGCTAACAGAATTCTTAAAATTATAAATCGGTTCGTTGACCGTTTTACCGTAATGTAATACAAATCAAGCCAAGCTATTCTTATAGTAATGAGCATCGCTTATCAACTAAAATAAATAGTCACAACGTGTTGTAAATGCTAAGACAAATATACAGTTAACCTATACTTAGAATATAGTTAATTTATCTTAGGAAAAGCGGCAATTTTTAGCGAATTGTTAGCAAATAGAATCAATAAATTTAGAATTAAGGAACCGATGAGTGCAAAATACAGCATCATTCTTTCCTAAACGCGGCATATAAATATTTTAAAATTGGAAAAATCGAACTGTTACACTGTTACAACAGTGTTATTGCGGATGGTCTCCAAAATGAATGCATGGAATAAGTTTCAGTGTTTTTCAGACTGACGTGTTTAGCTATTTTGCTTGGGATTGATTAAATAGTATTCTTCCCTACAGGCTAGACAACACATTATTTGCAATGCTGGTATATAAAAATAAATGTTGATAGGTACTTTTAACCATAGAATTTCTTTTAAAATATTAAAAAAATCCAAATGACTACATTTTGGGTAATGATAAACCTGACTTATTATTTTTTAGATAGGTATGTTGAAAATGACTATATGTTTCATCTCTTCGACAGTCTTTATCATTATTTTACACAAGTCCAGGAGGCAGTGTTTTTTTGTACTTATTTTCCCAGTCGTTGTATATGATTTAATTTTTTCTCTCAGTGACATAAAATAGTATATTATTTTATATGGAGGAAAAGTGATACTTTTCATGGCGCGCTCGTATTTAACAGCCGAACGGAGTGAGGCTGGTAACTTTTCCTCCACATAAAATATGCTGTTTTTTCTTCAAATGTCGACAAATTAATGCAAAAATATCTCTTTTTAATAGTAATAATAATTATTATTATCAAAGATAAGTTGGTTTGCAAGGCGGCTTAGACCGGTATCGGTGAGTATGCACAGGTCGTTGCTATAGTAATGTAACATAAAGCTGTCAGTGGACACTGTCAACAATAATTATTTTTTTAAAATTGCGTCTCCGATTGCGTTTTAATTCCGTATTGATAAGCAGTTATTGAGTAAGTTCGGTTAAGTTAATAACCAATTTGTTACTAAATTAGTGATTTTTAGAAATGCAGTGCACAAATTGAGTGATAAATACAAATTTTAGTTTAATAATTCTTGAGTTGTTGACGCTTGCTTTGTTGTTTGTTTGTATCTATGTTGCTATGGTAACACTTTTACCTCCGCCGGAGGAAAAGTGAAAAGTAAAGCTCCGGCGGCGGAAAAATGAAACTTCACGGCCGCCTACACAGTCGAGTAATGACGGATTTACTGACGTTTGAAGAAAAAAGAATTTTTTAGTCTGGCTAAAAATTTCGGATGGGTTCAAAAGATAGAAGAAAAATACAAGTCCACTTATTTTCCTAGACTTATAAATATTTAACATTTCCCAAAGTAGAACATAAAGTTTATGAAAATAGCAGTTTCGCTTATCTCAAATATAGGCAAGTAAATCTGGCTGAAAACTTGTGGATTCAAAAATTTGAACGATTTTTTTAGATCATTATTTTTACATGCATGGAATGTAATGTACAATTGATATAATCATAAACTATAATTAAAAATATGTCTGGCTTATTTACGAAATTGGTAAATTAATCTAGCGGCATCTTCGATGGGAAAAACTCAAAATTATTACTTTTACTTTTCCGGGTTTTAAAATTTGTCACATGATAGATTATACCATAATTTCATAGAAAATACATGCCTAGCTGACATTGTAGCAATCATTTGGATATGCTCGTTCCAATGTCAGTAATTCATGAATTTTCTGTATCAATTATCGTTTAGATCTCCAAAAACAATAATACATTTTCTTAAGTTTAAAAATTTCAATATAATCTAGCACGTCATTGCAATTCTTCAGTTTAATGTCAATTGATTTGTCTAAGCTACTGGATTACAGATATTCTAAAGTTATAATATGAATATTTGACGATGCAGACAGTAATACTGCATGTATTTTGGGCATCACTTTTACAGGTTTTTGCATAATTGGTGTTTTGTTTGACAGTTACATAATTATGAATGTTTTTGAAGGATATTTGATTGAGATATTATGGAATTTTCTTATTAGGAATTGAGTTCGTGTTTACGTCGGCGGCGTTTGAATTGGCCTCGCGTCAAGTCGGATGGTATGATTTGGATATCGTGTTCATCGTCCGCAAATCAGTTCTTATGAGAAGAAGTAAATAAAACTGATCGTCGCTGAGCGAGGAGCCATTTCGAGACTAGCCCTTCGAGCAAGGCCATAAGGTGAATCTGATAGTGAAATTATTATGGTTTAATTCCTTGGAATTAACGACAACTAGGCTGGATTTGATTAATAATATTTGATTCTGTAGCATCTTAGGATGGATTAGCCAAAAATCTGAAGGGGAGATCCAGACCAACAGGTAAAGATAATAGTTTTCAAAGCTACCGAAAATTCCATCTACGCGGAATGTTTTTTACTATAATGGTACTAGATATACACTGTGGGCAAAATTAAATTGGAACCTTCTTTAATGCTTAATAACTTTTTATTTTCAAAGGATTTTTTACCATTTTTGGATATGTTATGGCCTAAGGTATTGGGATTATAAAGAACTTTGCAAAGAGGGCCTACTTCAGTGGCGTACAGAAAAGGGAGTATTTTTCCAAACCAATGTATTTCAGGTCGTTGCAAAAATCGGCCAAATGAAATAAAGATGTAAAAATGGGCAAAAAATATTAGAAAGGGTTCGGAATAATAACCATTAAAATACCAGGTCAATACGAACAAAATTAAAATTAATAATTTAAAAATTTTAATTAAATTCGAAATGTCTGCACACCACTGAAGTAGAGCCGCTTTGCAAATTTATTTTTGATTCTAATATCTTCGGCCATAACATTTTCAAATATGATAAAAATTCCTTTGAAAATAAAAAGTCATTAAGCATTAAAAACGGATCCAATATAATTTGGCCCACAAGACATGGTT
This sequence comes from Pissodes strobi, assembly GCA_016904865.1. Classification (NCBI taxonomy): domain Eukaryota; kingdom Metazoa; phylum Arthropoda; class Insecta; order Coleoptera; family Curculionidae; genus Pissodes; species Pissodes strobi. The sequence continues at coordinate 31,757 of MU188201.1, read as the reverse complement.
TCCCAAAACTAAAAAATAAATTTTAGTTTTGTTTGTATTAACCTGGTTTTTTAAAGGTCAGTATTCCGAACCGTTTCATATCTTTTTTGCCAATTTTTAAATTATTATTTCATTTTGCCGATTTCTGCAACGACTTGAAATACATTGGCTTTGAAAAATACCCCCTTTTCAGTACGCCACTGAAACAGACCCTCTTTGCAAAGTTCTTTTTAATCCCAATACCTTAGACCATAACATATCCAAAAATGTTAAAAAGTTCTTTGAAAATAAAAAAGTTATTAAGCATTAAAAAGGTTCCAATTTAATTTGGCCCATAAGACATGGTTTTCCCAAAATTAAAGTATAAATTTTAATTTTGTTTGTATTGACCTGGTTTTTTAATGGTCAATATTCCGAACCGTTTCATATCCTTTTTGCCCATATTTGGCCGATTTTTGCAACGACCTGAAATACATTGATTTTGAAAAATACCCCCTTTTCAGTACGCCACTGAAGCACAACCTCTTTGCAAAGTTCTTTTTAATCCCAATACCTTGGACCATAACATATCCAAAAATGATAAAAAATCCTTTTTTCTACGATCGTGCAAAAGGTTACTACTTTTTGCACTAGTGCAAAAAGCAAATCACTTTTTGCACTAGTGCAAAAAGTACTTTGATATTCTATTGTTTACGAGTTTAATCAAAAGATAACATTTTTTCTTGTAATTTGAGTATACATAGGTACTTATAGATACCACCAAATATTTCTTAAACGATATTATTTGATAATAAAAAGAAAAAATTTTACTCCAATTTATATTAATCCCATAGACATTAATTTAAATCTTGTTACTAACGAAAGCATATTCATAGTTACCTATGGATGACGTCTGTCAGTGACAATTTCCGTAATTAAGTTGTCAGTTTAAAATTTTAATATTTTGACGTAAAACTATTATTTTAAATAGACAAATTTAAATCGATCGGAGAAAAAATTTTGTGTGCAACATGTGCAAAAAGCATATTTGTTGCACTCAGCAGCTCTCGACAAATACGTTCTTTTTGCACTAGTTAGTTAATAACTATTAAAATAAAAAAGCATTAAAAAGGCTTACATTTAATTTGGCCCATAAGACATGGTTTTCCAAAAATTAAAGTATAAATTTTAATTTCGTATTGGCGCCGATTGAAATGACTAAAATTAAAACTAACTGAAAGAGGGGGTTGCCCACAAGGCAGCTGCCTCTCGCCACATTTGTGGTGCCTGGTGATGGACAGCCTCCTGAGAAGGTTAAATCTTGAGGGATTCTACGCACAAGCATATGCTGACGACGGGCTAGTAATGATCACGGGCAAGTGCGTGAGAACGGTCTGCAAGCGTATGCAGGTGGCGTGTCGGATAGTTCAAGGTTGGTGTGAGGAGAATGGTCTCTCAGTAAACCCAGGGAAGACCGAACTCATTCTTCACAAGGAAACGAAATCTAACAGGTTTTATACATCCCATACTCTACCAGACGAGACTGAGCCTAAGTCAACAAGTCAAATATTTGGGAGCTATTTTAGACAGCAAATTGACGTGGAAGGCACACGTTGAACAGGTGGTGAATAAGACAACCGCGATTATGTGGCAACTAAGGAGAACGGTAGGTAGGAAGTGGGGTTTAAAATCTTACATCCTCCAGTGGCTGTACACTGCTGTGGACCGAGGATTTCCTATGGATCCGTGGTCTGGTGGCCAGCGGTGGCCAGAGCCACTAATGCCCAGAAACTGGCCAGACTGCAAAGGCTGGCTTGTGTGGGTATTACCGGAGCATTGAGAACAACTCCCGGAGCAGCACTGAACATCATCCTGGGGCTGCCGGACCTCCCGATCTGGATTGAGAGAGAGGCAATGGCGGCTCACAAATGGATGATCGACAGCGGCCTATGGCGAACGGACTACACAGGGAAAGGCCATATGACTATTGCCGCCAAAATGAGTAGGGATCTACCCATCAGTGGAATTTCTATCAAGGGAAGAGTGGCTGTCAGGCCAGGTACCTACGCCGAGTGGCGTATACGCATGGTACACTGACGGCTCATGGATGGCTAATACACAGTCATCCGGAGCCGGTGTATACTTAGACAACACTAAATCAGGAGAAAGCACTTCGCTGGGGAGATACGCCACTGATTTCCAGGCGGAGGTGTTTGCTATTTTGAAAGTAGCAACCAAGGCGGAGGTAACAGAAGGTGTAGAGAGTATATATATTTACTCGGACAGTCAAGCCGCTCTCAGGGCGATCCAAAGACCCAGGGCAAGCTGTAAGCTAGTTCAGGAATGTAGAGACGCCCTAGATAGATTGGCTGTGCGCAAGGAAGTAAGACTCAGAGGGGTTCCAGGGCACAGTGGCATCGAGGGCAACGAACGGGCCGATGAATTGGCAAGACAACGCTCAATGAGCCACCTCGTCGGTCCAGAACCTGGTCTGAGCTTAAGTAAGAGGCAAATCTCTCAGGAACTAAATAACTTGGCCTGGACCAAGACAAAGCACAATTGGAGAGGAAAAGAAGGATGTAGACAAGCCAAGGAAATGATTCTAAATCCTGACGGATCCAGAGCAAGACGACTGCTAAAAAAGAGCCGAGAGGACATCAGGAACTTGGTAGGTATTCTGACTGGGCATGGAAGCCTAAACAGACAACGGAATTAAAAAAGGCCTAAACATTTTAGTGGCAATCGGTAATAAGGCCAGCACTCCTGTATGGTGCCCCGGTGTGGTGTTCGGTGGCCAGGACTCATCTGCGAAAACTACAGGTCCTGCAGAACAGGTATCTAAGGGCGGAGTTTTCCCTGACACTGCGTGATCATGTCAGGACAGAGGATCTGCATGCGTGGGCTAGAGTTGAATACGTTGCGGATTACGTCAACGACCTCGCATGCAGATTCTTTGATCACCAGATTAAGGGATCGCCGCTAACGGCCCATATCGCCGACAGGAGATACTATAGGCAATTAAGGCCGCCATAGCATTAACAATTTTGCAATATACCATCATCGGCCCTAAAATCCTAGCTTTCACATCTTTTTATTGACGTTTAGTAACTTTTTAACCACTTTTCATTAATTTGAAAAGTCAGTAAGTATCAGGAGAGCAGGAACACATAGTCTTCGCGGGCTATGTGCTACCTGATTGGCCAGCCGACCATGTTAGGACATGGGGGCGGGGCTTGTTAGAGGCACGATTCCTATTATAAATAGGTACCATCACTCACTGTGCCACTTGAATTCTAACCACCGAATCATCCATGATTCCGTAGCCTGAACCGTCGGATGCATTCCATTCACCTTGATGTTATGATAGCTTACTGGAGTTGTCTTGTAAACGCAAGCCATTATTATTTTGTATATAGTTCTGTATATAATGTGCATGTTGTATATAGTGTGCCGTCCCTTTTTTAATATTATGAGCCCTTGCTCCACGAGGGCAGTTTAAACATGGTTTATGTAAATTTTTCCATGTATAACCAGCCTAATAACAAAATAGCACACATAAAAATGCACTAATCAACTCCAGCTTCGGCTAATTTAAAACGTAGCGACATTGAAGGGTACAGCTCATGTAATGCTCAAGTTGCTAGCAGTACTACTGCCCTTAATTTTTAAGTAGGCTAGTACAACAGCCCCCCTATGGGTGTCATTTTGGTAGGCCACGGTGTTGACAGAACAACGCCAGGCGAAACTACCAATATAGTGGACATACTTAGGCTAAGTTTTGTAGTTTAATGTATTTAAATAATCAAAATAAAATAATCATGTCATGTCAATACGAGATCACTATTTAGAATGCGAATATGTCGAAAACTATTACATTTAGGTATAGGACATGTTATAGAAAAAATATTCAGAATTCTTAGGAGATCCTAAAAAATTATCAATATACAGGGCATTTCATTTAAAAAAATATAACTTTAACCTGTCACTCATTTCTGCAACACCTTGTATATATATAATTGTATTCTGCAAATAGCTTACATTATTCTGCTCATCTTTTGTATTTAACATTTTGGTCTAATGCAAAAAACAAAAAGTTAATAGGGGGGGGACATTATAAATGATCACCGTGTGCAGTACCTGTTTAGATTTATGTGTGAAAGGATGAATGCTTGAAAGTAGTTAGAAATTATTGCATATATTTAACATATTTAATGCATATTAAATATTGCATTATTGAAGCACGTAATACCTAAAATACATGTTTCAATTCAAACCCTATGAATAAAACCCCCAGTCCACTAATTAAATTGGTTACCTTTGTGGTCATAAATGATTAAGAAATAATTATAGTTTATACCGACCAATTTGAAATATACCTTAATAATGAACATTATTTAAAAATGTCTTCTTTGCATACTATAATTGCATATTACAATTTTATTTTTCTTATTTGTCCCAATTATTGTAAGAGGGCTTATAAAATAGATAATTGAAAAAATAAATAAAAAACAGTTACATGCACGTTTTGCATATTACATATTTTTTGTTTGTGAAAAATATCACCCTTTAAAACAAAAAATAAAGCAATGTTTTCCTCGTTTTTAATTTCAAATCAAAAACACCCATAGAAACAAATGTATTCTGGTTTTGGCTAAGAGAGTTGCTCTCTAGGACACCACTGGAGCAAATAGGTAAATTAAATCTGATTACCTTAGAAAAAATTCTTTTAATCAAAAAAAGCTTTTTGATGTGACATCTTTTTCCGAGTCTTTTTCCTACGTGTTCAACAGACTTTTTTCCTGTGTAGCGAATAAAACTGAGCCGTCACGCATCATACACTTAGGATTAAGTAAGAGAGAAAACCAGTTAGCGGAGCGGGAAAACATTTCGTAATCCTCGTTAGGTGCCTTCGGCACAGTTTTTCCTGGATAGAGACTGAAACTGACCCGTCAAGAGCCACGCAAACAAAAATTAGGGACCGCCGTCGGCCAATTGTTTTTAGCGATCCGGCTTTCCGTTTCCGAGTTATTCGGTCAAATGTGCGACTTACCTTGATACACAACTCTCGAAAAAAATATTTAATTTTAATGACATTTTGTAGGCGTATTTTTCTTGACGGCTTTTCGAATACTGGAGAAATTGAGGACACTCGGAAAATGACGAATGTTTTTTGGGCGTTTTGAAAACGGAGTATATTTATGTCGCTCTAGCGCCGAAAAATCGAGATGACGCCAACGCTTCGATAGGGCATTTCCAGGAAAAAATGTCTTTAAACCCTTCTCTGTTTAGAAAACGTCGGGAAATAGAGTTTTGAGGAAAAATGTAAAAACCTCGATTTACATATCAAAAAGTTAAGGTTTTTATTTTTTTTTTACGAAAATAATTTTTTTGTAGAAAAGCTGATCATTTGACGAGAATCAACACCGGAAATCGCACAAAATGCCTCTTTATAAATTTTAATGATAGACTTTTGAGAATAAATGTAAAAACATCGATTTACAGATCAAAAAAATGAGGATTTTATTTTTTTTATAATTTTTATATAGAAAAGCTGATGACGAGAATCTATGCCGGAAATCGCACAAAAGGCCACTTTATAAATGATGATGGCTTTTATATAGGGTGAGCTAGCTGAATTTAAACTTTTCGTCATTTCGAATTTTAACACTAACAAGACATTTTTTAAAGTCGTATTAGACTACCCTGTACATTTTGACAGTGTCCGAAATATATTCCCTTGAATCATCTTCTGCACGTAACTACCAAATGTATAATAAATAAATAAATAGGTTCGTGATAGGTTAATTTCCAATCTTCAACTTTCTTTACTTTAAACACTATGAAATAGTAAAGAAAACTTATTTATGGCGTTGCCTTTCTCACAAGCAGGCTATCATGGGCAATTCAGGGTGCACTTTCGTTCTAGTATAGAATATACTTTGGGAATTTCCTTCAAAGGATTCAAATTGAACGAGCGCAACGTCGTCGAAACATTTTCTTTTTATCCGTAAATATCCTCTTAAACGGATTCAAGCATGAAGAAATGTAATGCGATTTGGCAGTAGATTTGGCCAAATTTCAGGTCCAACAAAATTAGCATCGTTTTAGATTGATTGTATAAAATCACACAATAAATCTACATATAAGTAGATGTGTTTACTGCTTAAGCCAATTATCGCTTATACGTTATTTCATTTCATGAACTCTTATATTATCGGAAGTTTTCAGCTAAACGTTGTTAGCCAATATCCCGACAGTTGCCGAACGATCGCTTGTATATAACTAATATTAATTGAATGAATGTAGAGTTGAATAGCTTGCGTTAGGCAGTAACGAAAGTAAGTAAAAAAGTAATGAAAAATTGTAAAAAGTGGTAAGACTATTTTTTAAATAAAACATATTGATACTAACCGGTGAGCTGACTATTTTTTAAAACACATATTTATTGGGAATATAACGCAACCCGCAACCCTTTGATTGCAGTGGCGTGCACTTACCTGCCTTTGGGGTATGACAAAAACCCTGTCAAACAATCAGATACATATTTCACAAGAACTTTTGATATCAATGACGTTACATTAATACTTGGAGCTATTCGGTATAGACGATTAATAATAATCAGAGTTTCTGGGGATATAAGGCTACTTATGCTTTCAGCGGCATACACTTGAGAATGACAAAATGCTCGATAAAAAAATCCCTTAAAACCTGGTATTATTTAGAATTTAAAGGAGGGCAATACGAATATGTTAGTGTGTACAGTTTATGAGAAATTTTTACTCTAAAAAATCAGCCTGAGTTAACGCATCTCCTTTGATTATTTTGTACAAATCGTTATAATATTGCTATCCTTTATTCCATAACGCGATCTTTCCGGAGCTGATTCTAAATCAAGCAAAAATTAGCTCTTGTGCAGCTAAAACGGTTGTTAAGATAAAAGCGTACAGGGCAAGAATGGGCTCATTGCAATTCGTTTCGTTGGCGCGTTAAAATAGCTGTCACGCAAAACGTGTTTACTGGTTAATTATTGTGAGATTAAAATCTGTTGCTCCCTTAGCTTTTATTGTTGACAATAATAAAAAGATGTGTAGACTGTATTAGCACGATATTAAATCTGCCGAGAAGCTCCAGGCTATATTGACGTGAATAGTTCGTTTAATTCCGTAAGAGCTTTGTGGGATACTATAAGACATAAGACATTTATTTTGTACGTAAGCCAGATACAAAAAATGGGTGTACACGTCATAATCAAAGATCATTTGAAAAAGTATATAAACTTAACCTAAGTCTAAGACATGTAATTAAAAGACAAAAAAAAATCTTAAAACCTAAATCTACACGGAAAAAAAAGCTATCTAATATTAAGATTAATAATCTTGAATTAACGCTATGCTATATTCCCCATTCCGCAAGTATAACAATACTCTATTGTAATAGAATCATAATCTTGAATATCAAGATATGATTTTCTTGTTTTAAATATAAAAACTACTTACAATTAAGAATAGGTTAATATTTGTGTCAATAATTGAGGTATAATTCGTTTGAAATTTATCTATTCTTGTTTTGATAATAGCAAACTCGTATTTTGAGTGTATCTATATTTGGTATATTTTTCTTGTTCTTTATTCAAATTTGACATGTATATGAGTTAAAAATAATTTATTTTTGGACGTATATAGTTTTATTTTATATGGTTTATTTTTATTAAAATATAATACATATTTATTTATATAATGTGTAATACAATAAGAAAAACAGTATTCGGCATTTAAATATTTATTACAATAAGTGTACACAATGAAGCTAGAAATGGTTATACATACATATAAGAATATATCTGAACTAAAAAACGAACAAAGCTTAACATTATACATAATGCGTAAACTTAACAGTGCTTTCAAGTACAATAACTCGGTTAATATAAAAGTTGAGTAAAACATTTTAATGCAAAAGTTCTAGAGACTGCTGAGAGTTCTAAATTTAAACTATTTTTTTGGACATATATGTATAGGCAAGTATATTGCTTTTAGGGTTGATTTAAACAATAAGCTATAATACATGTTGGGTCTCTTTGAATATTCATCGGTGAAGAAGAGTCCACAAGTGTCGATTAGAATAGAAAACAAGGGATAGCATCGACGTCGACACTTGTGAATATTGAAAAACGCCCAACATGTATAATGTCGATACATTAGCCTATACTTTAAATAATACCTAAAAATACTATATATTTTACTATAATTATGTATGCTGCTACTCATAGAAATATTTAAATATGTAGCTGACTTATTTGACAAACGAAAAGTAGGACGCCATGATTGGCGCCAAATACCTAATAAAGTTCTCTACATATTAATTTAAATAAAGCAAGCAATATTTTATACCTACGTGTACATAGAAAAGTGAATAAATGAATACAATTATCGTATTTACGTTTAAACTGATTTGCGAAGTCTTCCAATCCCCATTCGCTTAACAAAGCCTCCATTTTAAAATGAACTCAAAACGAAATCAGGAAACGAACTGGTCACCACTATAGTCGAACATCTAATGCTATGCTTCATGCTATAACAATCTGATGCAACAGGCACTCTCTAAATCGTAAGCTTCATATGAAGAATAGTTATACTTCTTTTTTTAATATTCTTGGAATGAAGATTTACTTTAATTACAAGTGTATTGGTTTTAAAGTATTCGAATGTGATTTTGCACACATTTAAACCAAGAATAGTTCCATTTGGCATAAGTACTGATTCATCTTCTCTTAAGTTTATTGTTTTTCCTGAATATAAGAACACTTTATTATCAATTTAAAACAATATTTCTTAAAATAAATACAGCTATTATTTAAAGTCAACACGAAGTGTATTTTTGAATTAATTGTGGATTACTCTCTCAATAAGAATAATATATTTCATGTCAGTCTAGGAATTCAAGTATTGCGTTATTTTTAAATATAGAAAAGATTTCTTTCCGTGTAAAATAAAATAAGAATGGGACATACAAGACAATACCTAGGCAACACAACCATGAAAAAAAGCATAAATTCTTAATACTAGCTTGGTCTATCATTCAAATATTCTTCCACTGAATAGTACCCCTTTAGGCATAACAAGTTCTTGCATTTTCTTTTAAATAGGCTAATATGAGAATTTTTAATATCCAAAGGCAAGTGGTTAAAAACTTTTTTCCAATATATTCTGGGGAATACTCATATTTTTTTGATTTGTGCAAATTTAATTACAGAAGTTGGCCATGTCTAGTGTTATAATTATGAAAAGAATCATTAGTGTCAATGAAATTAATATTTTCTTTTATATATATATCAATAGGCTATATATATATATATATATATATATATAAGTATGGAATATATATATGGAAGGGTAAGTATACCCTGTTTAATAAAATGACTCCTACAGCTTTCTCTAAAATCCAAGTTAAAAATCAGTCGTATTATCCTTTTTTGATTAATAAAAATCCGATTAGAGTTACTTTGAGCATCCCAGAAAAGTACATTATAGGAGAGGTGGCTGTAGATAAGTGAATACTACACATCCAGTAGGCACTTCCCAGAGAGAGCTTCTTTCAGTCTTGATATAGCAAAGAATCCAGAATTAACCTTTCTTGAGGCAAAATCAATATGAGTTTCCCAACTCAAAGTCTCATCTATGAAAAGTCCAAGAAATTATGAAAATTATAGACCTATTAGCCTTTTACCAGCGTTCTCAAAAGTGTTTGAAATAGCAATGTGCCAACGACTTTTAGACTTTATGAATAAATGTAAACTTCTTAATAATAATCAGCATGGCTATGTGTCTGGCAGGTCTACACAGACTGCCATTTTTCAATTTGCTAAAAATATATTAGAGTTTTTAGAGAAGGGCGAGTTGGCTCTCGGCGTTTGTTTGGACTTGTCAAAGGCACATGACTGTGTAGATCCAGGGCTTTTAATTAGAAAATTGGACTCATATGGCATTAGAGGAGATGCTTTGGATTTATTTAAGTTATATTTGACAGATAGGAAGCAAAAGGTAAAAGTAACTAAGAACGGTCAAACTTAATTATCAAAATTAATGGAAAATAAAATAGGTATAGCACAGGGTAGCATTTTGGGTCCTATCTTGTTTGTTATATTTCTCAATGACCTAATTTCTATAACAGACTCGCCAAACGAACATGTTACTTGTTATGCTGACGACACAAATCTAATCGTAGGTAAAAAAAATCTTGAAAACTTGATACCAATGGGAACTTCCTTACTCGCTATAGCTATTTCATGGTTCTTACAAAACAAATTAATATTGAACAAAGAAAAAACGAAAACGCTAATATTTCGAACAAAACTTTCCAGGGTTGACAAACCAGTAAGGTTGCCTTTTGGTGTATTAAACTTAGAAATAGTAGGCCACACAAAGTTTTTAGGAGTTTGCCTAGATGAATTCTTGGATTTGTCACAGCATATAACGTGGCTTTCCCAAAAATTAAATTCAATCTGTTATGGAATTAGAGTTGCTGGGAGGTACATAAATAATAAGAGTTTAAAAATATTATACTATTCAAATTTTGAAGCTGTCATGAAATACGGGATAATTTTTTTTGGAGGTAATAGTTTATTAGGAAAAGTTTTTGTGGCTCAGAAGCGTGTATTAAGGATACTAAATAGGATAAGATTTAATGAAAGCTGCCGAGGTGTCTTTAGATCAAGTGGTTTCCTTACAGTTTATGGTATATACATTTATGAATGTCTTATATTTTTCTTTAAGAATCCGAATATGTCTGAGCTAGAAATAATTATAACACAAGGACTATGAATGTAAATTATCCTGTTCACCGATTGACATTAACGGAAAAAAGTCCCCTTTATGTATGTCTTACGTTTTTCAATCATTTTTCCGATAACATAAAATGTATAAATAGCCTAAGAATATTTAAAATCAGAATTAAAAAAATGTTAGTAGATTTAGAGCCATATTCTATTTGTACTGTTTCTATTGTTTGACTGTTTATATTGTGTTCATGACGCCATTTCACTTCATGTTTGGTGTGTTATTGTGTGCTTTGCACAGGAAATGTATCAATGATATGATATGAAATAAAGATATTTATTTATTTATTTATTTATTTATTTAATCTAGTTACACTTTGGTTTTGTATATGATCCAAATTTGGCGTTAAATTAACCAGGGGTTTATTTTTGTTTGCTCTAAACTGAATGTATATACTGTTTTTCTAGGTTAAGTATAAGATTATTCGATGAACACCTCTCATTAAAATCATCCATTATGAATTCAATTTTATACTTTAGTTCCTCAGGGGTCATAGCTATGATCAAAATTGAAGTATCATCCGCAAAAATTGTTACGTAACCATCCTTAATATAGTCAGGCATATCATTCACATATATTAAAAATAATAGGGGACCCAGCACAGATCCCTGGGGAACCCCTATCTCACTGTTTAAAAATGACGAAAATTCTGCCTCTACTCTGACACAAAATTGCCTACCCTCTAGATAAGACTTCGATAAGTCCAGCATTCTACCCCTAATACCACAGTAGGAAAGTTTTTTTAATACAAAATTTATTTCTAGGGTATCGAATGCACGAGAAAGGTAAAAAAAGAGGCCAGCCGCTAGTTTACCATCATCCAAAGTCCTATAAATAAGGTTTACTAAACTTTGGGCAGCCCCTTCAGTCGACCTTCCTCGTCTAAAATCATATTGAGACTGTTAATATTTTATAACGATCTAAAAACCCTATTATTCTGTTGTAAATAATTTTCTCAAATATTTTCGATAGAGTATTCAAAATTGCAATAGGCCTGTAATTATTAATATCTTGACTGTTATTTTTTTTTATGAATAGGTACAACTACGCCCATTTTAAGGGGATTCGGGAAAATACACTTTTCAAACATTTTATTGCTTAAATACACTAAATGGAGACAAATCTTGGCTTTTACTCTTTTAATAATCTTAATAGGTATGTTATCTAACCCTACAGTGTTTTTTGATTTTAAATTTTTTATGATATCAAGCACCTCGCTTACAGGTACTTCTGATACACCAATAGTGTTTGGAATATTTTTTTTGGGTAATGTGCAACAATTTGATAAGAAACCCTGAAATTTTTTATTTAATTCCTCTTTAGTTACAGTGGCAAATCTATTCACAAAAATATTTGCAATTTCCTGAGGGTCTGTAATTAACCTGCCATTTTCGTTAATAATTTTTAATATTTTATTATTTTTTTTTTGCATCTATTTAAATTCTTATTGACAAGTGCCCATGTTGTTTTTTGTTTATTTTGACTATTTTTATTACATTATCAAAATATCGTTTTTTAGAGACCTCAACAAGTTTATTTTGCTCTGTTTTTTTTAGTTTTGTAATATTGAAAAATGTCTGCATTGCGTGATTGTTTAGCTAAATAAAAAAGAGATTTAAGATCTTGACCACCTTTTATTATCTCTGAAGTAATTCATTTATTACTTTTTCCACTATTCATTCTTTTTCTTTTTTGAGGGCAATTTGCACTTATTGCCCAGTCAAGCGTTTTGGTAAAAAGCTCTAATGATATGCTGACATCATCAGCGCTATAAACATCATCAAAAGACACTGTAGCTAAAAATGAGTCTAGAGAACTCAAATGGAAATCTGACATACTTCTATAGGACAGGAAAGCCTGGACTTCCTCCCTATAGTCTGCATTATCTTGGTTAACAAAAAACTCAGAAACTAGTGCTAAATGATCACCAATGTTTGCTTGTTTAGTGGCAATAGACTTTATAGTTTTTATATTGGTTACTAGGTAGTCAATTTGGGTAGAACTAGAATTATTTTTATTTATAAAAATTCGTGTTGGCTCATTAAGACAAACATTTAAGTTAAAAGACGAAAAGAGGTCACTAAGCCTAGATTTACCTGTTGATGCAATTAAATAGTTTACATTTAAATCACCTGCTACATACATCCAGTCACTTTGTCTAAGGCAAAACAATAACAGTGCCTCTAGTCTTGATAACATTATCGACAAGTTTCCAAGCGGAAGTCGATAAACACAAACAATCACAATCTTCTTATCACCTAACCACACAGACAGTGCACTAAGTTCGATGTGGCCTTCAACACTTCAATGGTTTACAGTCAATCGCAACTGCCTTAAAACGATTTTCTCGTAGATAAATCGCAGAACCTCCGTGAATACTGTGTTGCCTGCTGTAATGGGCAGCGAGGCAAAAATTGGGTATATTAACCATATTGAGATCTTCTTGAATACACCAGTGTTCTGTTAAGCATAAAAAATCTATATTTTCTTGTTTGTCAAAAATTTCCAGCCTGGGAATTTTGTTGGTAATTGACTGAACATTTAGAAAAGCTATCTTAAAAGTATTTATTTTCTTCGTAGGAGGTAACTTTTTTAGCTCCTTGTCGTCGAAAAAAAAGTAAATTTTTTAATAAGTACACCCTTAGGCCATGTATCGGGGTTATTTAATTGGTCAAGAAGTGAAAAGTCAGCTCCAATTTTAAACGAAGAACTGTTTGCATCCTTAAATTAAATTTATTTTCCAGAAATGATTTTATTTTTTCGCATCCGACTTCCTGTTGGACTCTTCCTAGGTAAATCCAGGCCCTTTTTGCTGCTGCGGCAAAATTTTCTGGCTTACCAGAACCGAACAATTGGCTTAAAGGGGGGGGGGGGGGGGGGGGGGGGGGGTTTGTGAGAGGCACAAGGCAGTCGTTCTCGCCTTCAAACAACTCGAACGTAGATAAACAATTAGATATGTATTACCAAAACGTCCGTGGAATGACTTAATCTTAAATTCATCAATAGTGTGATCACATATTGTGAGCACTCAAATATATCACTAGAACGACGCTCTTAGTAGACTACTTTTACTGGAAGAATGCCAAAACCAGTTCAACACTAGTTAACCTCACATATATACGTCTCTTAGGCATTATAGTTGATGGCCAGCTCTCATATCTGGTATGTAAGGAGCATTCAACTGAAATTTATAAAACACTCTGTGACGAAAATGTCAAATTCACTTTTATAGCAATAATTATATTGATCTTCTAAAGTATTTTAACATCTTTTATTGGAAACTAAAAGGACTTTCAGGGACATCGTTCATTAATTTTAAATTTTTGATGGCCTGACTGTCTCATCTAAAAATCTGGCTCTGTTTATACTACATGTTCTAAACTACATTGTTATAAGGTAGTTCTCCATTGCTAAACAGCAACATTGGATAAATTATGGTTTTGAATGTCCTTTTAATACATTGGCTAGATCCGCTAATAGGTTAGTTGATTCTGTTCCACTCTTCGAACCGTCTCTAAATAAATTTATAAACAGGCTTAGGATGTCTTTGAATATAAATAATAATGATTCTAATTTGCTGTCTCTTATGGTGATGTAATAATATAGACACTTCTTGTATTCAAATTTTTGTGTGCACGGGAACTGAATGTAAATGAATGAATAAATAACTAAACAAACCATCCAGTTTTGAAGTCGTTGAAATTTTCCGCTCCTTTTTCAGCTGAATTGATCATCCAAATGAGCTTTACCTTAAAATCACTTCTTATTAGGAAGTAGAAGTACAATATTCTTAGATTAATAAATTTCGCATCACTTACAATAGAGCTTGGGATGGTGCGAAAATTAAAATTAGCAGGAAAAATAAGCAGAGAGGTCTTCAGAATAACGAGCTTATGCATATGAAGATACTTTATAAAAATCTTCTTATTAATGGACATTGTTGGTATTCGCATATAGACTGGTTTAAAAATAATAACTATCTATAATGTAAATTAGATATCTTTGGGTTTGGTCATCAGCCTACAAATTTGCAATCCCCGAAGAAATTCTGAGGCGTCCAACTTTTTCACAAATCTGCCTTACAAATAGGAATAGAATATAATAAAATTGAAGGGAGTTGGCGCTGGTACCCGCATCTGCCACTGCAACCTATGCAGGTTTATTGTAGCATTCCGAATCATGCTTATAGAACCTCATTAAGTATTAAGTATGGTCTTCCTAATCAGAATCCACAAATAGAATACCGGCTCCTGGCTTGGCCTCTCCTAGCCTTGCATACCTGAGCCTGCAGAGAGCCATACACTTGCACCACACGTGTTTGTAGTTTCCTCCTCCTGACAGAACCTGCAACGGCTATAATCTGCCAGGCCGATATTTTCCATGTGTCTGTTCATTCTACAGTGCCCCGTCAGCTGACCCACTAATATTCTTATCGTCTTGCGACTCCTCTTAAGTAGATCTGCCGTGAATATTGGGAAGCCCTGTTTTATGATCTGTTTGGCCTGTAGTTGTCCCGGTGTATGTAACCACAAGTTTAGAAATTGTTTATCTATCCAGCTTTGAACTGCTGTTTTGAAGACTCTTCCTGTTATCCCGCAGTAGGGCTTAAGTCCCGACGCAACCTTACTTTTGCTAGTTTATCGGCTTCTTCCTTGCTGTGATGGCCTTCATGTCGCGAAACCCACGCAACGATGAGCTAATTGTTAAGACCGACCCCTTTAAGCGCACTTATGCAGACTTTAACTAGTGTAGATCTGACCTTGTGTGCACTAACAGCTTTTAATGCGGCCTGACTGTCGCAGTATATGACTACACTCCTTTCGCTAATATTCAATTTCTCCATCTCCATGGTGCAGTGTTGAATTGCCGCAACCTCTGCTTGGAACACTGTGGCTTGACTGCCCATGTTTATGGAGACATTTGTCCTTGGTCCATGGACCCCGGCTCCCACCCCTTTTACCGGTCTTAGAGCCGTCGGTATACCATGCTTGGTCCGCTTTTATAGGAGCCCCCCTATTCGTCTCTGCCTACAATTGCTACTGAGAAGGGTCTATCAAAGCAATAGGAGGGGGTTGTTCTGTCTGATAGCATTTCAAAGAGGAATGCTTTTAGTTAGATTTATGCGTGTTTAATTATTTCTGGTAATATTTTCACATATTCACAGAATCACCGAGTACATGACGGTGATGTACCCATCACGGAAGGTTTTAATTGGCAGATGGCCACCAGGGCGGTGCTAATGGACATTGAGAAAGCTTTTGATAAGCTCTGACACAAGGGATGAATATATAAGATGATGCACTTAGAAATACCATTGAGGATGTGCAGGCTGATCAGACGTTACCTTAATGACTGAACATTTCAAGTCAGGGTAGGTGGCGACCGTCACAGAAAATGAAAATAGAGGCTGGTGTCAGGGGACCGTGCTAGGACCTGATACAGTGCTTTTATAAGCGACTTTACTGGAGATCCGAGTATATTCACTGACCTATATGCTGACAATACTATACTTCTGAGCAGGAGCAGAAATCTGGAGATAATAGTGAGAAAGTTGCCGAATAATTTAAATGCATATGGGAAATGGGCCATCAAGAACACAATTAAGATAAACCCAGCTAAAACTCAAGCCATAATCTTTCAAAGAAGGTTGCTCAGACAAGAAACCAAGAAAGAATTTACAATTAGGAAATACAATGGAGAAAGGACGTACAGGGTGGCTCGTTTAAGAGGGGCCTAACCTTATCTCGAAAACTACGGGGGTTGGAAAAAAAATAAATACAAAAGTTATTCCTAGTAAAATGATCTTTATTTTTTTGGTATTGTTTTAATCGTCACTTTTTTATATACAGGATGGTCAAAAAAAGTTACATTTTTTAAAATGAAACCCTATATTTTATTACATTTTTGGATTCTACTTACAATTCTAAGCATATTTGATGTATGAGGTTATACATCTAGAGTTAGTAGTTTCACAGCTATAAACAGTTGAAAATCGGTACTTTGACCTACTTTTAACCTTGGTAGCAAGAAGACCATTAGAGATGGAGTAAAATTAATTTCACATTCCTATCTTAACTTTTCAAGAGCTATCTGACGGTATTAACTGGCAGGTGGTACCATGAGTACCAAGACTTGCACCTCGGTAGGTATCATCAGTTAGCACCATCAGATAGCTCTTGGAAAGTTAAGATAGGAATTTGGAATTCATTTTACTCCATCTCTAGTGGTCTTCTTGCTACCAAGGTGAAAAGTAGTCAAAGTACCGATTTTCAACTGTTTATAGCTGTGTAAACTACTAACTCTAGAGATATAACATCATACATCATATATGCTGAGAATTTTAAGTAGAATCCAAAAATGTAATAAAATATAGGGTGTTTCATTTAAAAAGGTGTAACTTTCTTTGACCATCCTGCATATAAAAAAAGTGACGATTAAAACAATACTAAAAAAAATATAGATCACTTTACTAGGAATAACTTTTGTATTTAAATTTTTTTCCAACCCCGTAGTTTTCGAGGTAATGTATAGGCCCCTCTTAAACGGGCCACCCTGTACAGTACATGGGAGTTATTATGGGTTCAAAATTAACCTGGATTAAACACATCAACTCATCCATAGGGAAAGCGAGGGCAGCGTGGCTGCAAATGTATTGCATTGTGAGTGGCAAAAGCAGTATGAACATGAAAACGAAACTCACAATACTAATAGTATATTATTTTATATGGAGGAAAAGTGATACTTTTCATGGCG
>MU188201.1:0-14204 GCA_016904865.1 Pissodes strobi | reverse complement strand
AATAGTATATTATTTTATATGGAGGAAAAGTGATACTTTTCATGGCGCGCTCGTGTTTAACAGCCGAACGGAGTGAGGCTGGTAATAGAGAGCAAGCCATGAAAAGTAACTTTTCCTCCAAATAAAATATGCTGTTTTTTCTTCAAATGTCGACAAATTAATGCAAAAACGTCCCTTTTTAATAGTAATAATATCTAATTATTATTATTAAAGATAAATGGGTTCGCAAGGCGGCTTAGACCACGGTCGTAGGAGGCCTTGCTTAGACTGGTGTCGGTAAATATGTATAACATACAGCTGTCAGTGGACACTGTCAACAATAATTATTTTTTTAAGATTCTCCGATTGCGTTTTAATTCCGTATTGATAAGCAGTTATTGAGTAAGTTCGATTAAATAATAACCAATTTGTTCCTAAATTAGTGATTTTTAGAAATGCAACCACAAATTGAGTGATAAATACAAAATGTAGTTTAATAAATCTTGAGTTCTTGACGCTTATTTTGTTGTCTGTTTGTATTGTATCTATGTTGCTATGACAACACTTTTACCTCCGCCGGCGGAAAAGTGAAAAGTAAAGCTCCGGCGGAGGAAAAATGAAACTTCACGGCCGCCTACACAGTCGAGTAATGACGGATTTACTGACGTTTGAAGAAAATAATTATTTTTTTTTAAATTGCGTTTCCGATTGCGTTTTAATTCCGTATTGATTAGCAGTTATTGGGTAAGTTCGATTAAATAATAACCAATTTGTTCCTAAATTAGTGATATTTAGAAATGCAGTGCACAAATTGAGTAATAAATACAAATTTGCTATGTTGCTATGACAACACTTTTACCTCCGCCGGCGGAAAAGTGAAAAGTAAAGCTCCGGCGGAGGAAAAACGAAACTTCACGGTCGCCTACACAGTCGAGTAATGACGGATTTACTGACGTTTGAAGAAAAAAGCCATTGTCAGGGTGCAAATATCGTATGGCTCATCGGTTTGGGGCTTTGCCGCAAAGCCCTACCTGAAGAGGCTCATCTCCTTCGACAATAAGCTAGTGAGAAGAGCAGCTGGAGCACAATGGTTTATACGAAACAAAGACCTACAGAGGGATTTGAAATGGGAGACACTGAATAAGCACTTGCTGCAGAAAGCGGAGAAATTAAATAAGAACTTGGAAAGCCATCAATGTGGTCCTAGCACGGTCCCTGATATAGTGGCTACTATATTATGAGACTGCGGAGGTCTCGACAGGAAAAAGATATAAAAGGCCAAATGATACAATTAGAATGGTTGCCGGCTTGATAAATGGTGGCTGTATACTCACTCAGAAATAGAGATTATATAGGTATAGAGTAACTATAGGTAGACATAGGAGATGGCCAGCAAAGCAAGCACTGTTGAAAGATAAGATAAGGATTATATAGTGTACATAGCGTAATAGCATACATAGTGGGAATAAGAAGGATTTCTTGGAAAGTCGCTCGAGTGCAACCTGTTCTAAAAAAGGCAAGAAAACCACGCCCTCAAATAATCGCCTTGCTTTCAATAATCTCCAAAGTCATGGAACGTATAGTCAATCAGCAACTACTCAAGTACCTCCAGAACAACAGAATAATCAGCGATAATCAATAAGTCTTTTGCAAAAAAAGATCGACAGGAGATATATTGGCCTATGTCACTCATACGTGGAGTAGAGCAATTTGGAACTACGGAGAGTTTCGAGCCATTGCGTTGAATATTTCGAAGGTTTCGACAGAGTTTGGCATGACGGACTGCTCAACAAACTGCCGTCCTTCGGATTGCCAGCCTCTCTCTGCAGCTGGCTTGCCAGTTCCTTAAGAACTGATCTCTGCACGTTGCAGTTGATGGACACATCTCAGACACATTCACCATTAACTCGGGCGTGCCTCAGGGCGAAATACTTTCTATTCCTCATCTATATTAATGATCTGCTGACTGAAACGAATAATCTTGTATACAGTTTTGCAGATGATACAGATGTCTCCCACTTTAGACCAGAAAAACCTTTACCCGCCACTGAGACTTATCACCGCACACAGGAGCAGATTACAGCAATTATTGAAGATCTGGAGAAAGTTCAAACTTGGAGCGAAAGAAATTTGGTCCAGTTCATTGCAGCAAAGACCTAAGCAGCCTCGTTGACCAAGAGGGCCAATACGGTGGGCCCTGACATCATTATGGCAGGATCGACCATTCCTTCATCCTCGTCAATCTGACTGTTGGGTGTCTCGGTTGACAGAATATGTCCTGGCATGACGACGTTGCTGACATCGCAAAATCAGCCTCCCAGAAGCTTGGTGCGCTATTTCGCAATAAAAAAACTGTATACAAGGCAGCAGTTGCCCTTGCTCTACAAAACGCAAATAAGACAGTGCTTAGAATATTGCTCACACTTCTGGGTTGCCGCACCAAAGCACACCCTAAAGCTGCTGGATTCCATTCAGAAGAGGGCTGTGCGTCTCGTCGGTGACCCGGAATCTGGGTAGTCTGGAACACCGCAGACATGTGGCCGAGATTTCTTTGTTTTATAGATATTTTCACGGCAGATGTTCCCGGGATTTGGCCGGCATCATTCCGCCCCCAGCAGTCCCTCTCAGACAGTCACGACAGACGGCTAGAGCGCACCCGTTCGGCGTGCAAACTGGAAACACCTAGAACGTCGCTTTACAAGGACTCCTTTGTCTGGCGCACTGCATCACTGTGGAACTCACTCCCAGGACATCTGTTTCCCCCTAATTACAACCTGCAACTATTTAAGAACCGTGTCAATCAACATCTTCGCGCACACACCGCTAGTGTGTGTATTACTGCCATAAAAAAATGTACAGTTGCCAGATTATGCTATCTGGTCAAGCAAATTTCAAAATAAACTTTAAGACCAGTATGTTTATTTCAATATTTGTAAAAAATCCTTATTTATTTTGGCTTGTATACTTGAAAATTGATGAATTGGCAAGTACAAGTTACACAAAGTCTTTAAGATGCCCATAATTGGGGCATTTACCTTATGCGTTATAAACATTGTGTCTTATTCTGGTGCAAATTGGTTGTCTATTAGATATCGTCCATTAAACGAATATGTTAACAAAACAACATTACTCTTTTTCCATAGCTACCCTTGGAGTATTACGTCTATTATTATATATTCTTCCTTGAATATTGGCAATCCAAATAAGTGCCTGTGCATCATCTCTAAAATTGCTAATAGACTATCTAATAATAGACGGAAAACTCCGAGGGCATAGCTATTGAAATGGAGTTTTGCTACCTATTTTGACATAGTATTTTAATGGAAGATATTCATTCAATACGCAACCGATTTTCACAACAATAAGGCCCGACATGATCTAATAAATTAATGACATATGCTTTAGTGTCTTACTGTTTGGAGTATTAAGTTGCCTCTTTCAAAACTTAAAACTTTTTGCTAATCAATAAAACAATAGCAATTATTGTATTAAGAATGACATAGGTTATTAAAGCAATGCTATTAAACAAAGATTCAATATCAGTTATGTTTCATTAATTCAGAGGAATTAATAATGCAATATTACCCATATTTAATTCAATAATATATAAAATATTGTATTGTTTTAGCAAAAGAACATTATACTCCCATGAAAAAACTTATTATTCAATTAATTATACAGTAAATGTTATGCCCAATGAATCATTATATTCGAAACGTTCAATGAAACCAATGACGGTATAGATTTGAAACAGTACTGGAGTAAAATTATCATCCAAATATAAACTTTCGATCATATTCGATATTCACGTATCAATATATAACTATATTTGGGAAATACTCAGTAAAGCGTATGAATTTATTGGAATGTTTTTGAGAGATCGATAATCTTTTTTCGGTGCACTGACAGGTCGTTATTTTATCAAATTTGTGACTATCATGGGGGGCGTTTTTATATTAGAAGATAATCATAACAAAGTATATGTAAACTAGTAAGTTCACTCAGCGGTAAATCCTTTGATGTGATTCAGCCACATTCTTTTATATCAAGTGACAACTGGAGATGATCGATGCGCTGCGTAAGTGTCCGATTGATTCGCGTGGCTTTCTCTAGTCAGAGATGTATTCAGGAGATTGTATGGACTCGTACCCAAAGACCTACTGAATGCCGGCGGGGTGAAAAATCAAGTGAAGCTGAGCAAAGTTGTAAAAATATTTTCATAGAAAGAAATTGAAAAAAAAAATTGCTATACGGGGTGTCATTTTTAGGTGATACCACTGTTGCTATCTCAGAATCTAACAAGAATTTAACAACACTGCAAATCGATCTTGAAAAGGCATCAATAATGGCAACTTTCTAATTTAATCAACTTTGTAGCTTTGACCGTTTCAAAGATAGCAATAATAGTGGATTGCCTAAAATATATTTAAAAATATATAATAATATAATACTTCGGAATCTCATTTTTACTACACTTCTTTGGTTTCATGAAAGTGATTTTTCAAGGCCACGTTATGACATGGATTATGTTTTCGTCTCGCGTTACGGCATTTTTGTATCGTTGATTGGACGACTAACCAAAACTAACCAAATCTATCAAAATTGATTGTACCGTATCGGCACCGGCACCGGTTCAAATGACTACAATAAGCTGAGACTAAGTGAAACTAACGAAAACTTGATTCGACGATTAACCAAAACTAACAAAATCTATTAAAATTGATTATAACGTATCGTAACGTGTTCAAATAACTAAAATAAGTTGATACTAACTGAAACTAACCGAAAGTTGATTGGAGGACTAACCCAAACTAACCAAATCTATTAAAATTGATTATAACGTATCGGAACAGATTCAAATAATTAAAATAAGTTGAGACTAAATGAAACTAACCGAAAGTTGTTGACGAATAACCCAAACTAACCAAATCTATTAAAATTGATTTTAATGTATTCTGAAAAGCTTGAAATGACTAAAATAAGTTGAGAATAAGTGTAGCTATGCTTGAACTACTAACCCAAACTAACCAAATCTATCAAAATTGATTATAACGTATCGGATGACTAAAAGACTTTAAGACTAAGTGAAACTAACCGAAAGTTGAATCGAGGACTAACCTAAACTAACCAAATCTATTAAAATTGATTATAATGTATCGGAACCGCATTAAATGACTAAACTAACTTGATAATAAGTGAAATTAACCAAAAGTTGGATCGACGATTAACCCAAACTAACCAAATCTATTAATATTTATTATAACATATTGGAACCGCTTTAGATGATTGAAATAAGTTGAAATAAGTTGATACTAACTGAAACTAACCGAAAGTTGATTGGAGGACTAACCCAAGCTAACCAAATCTATTAAAATTGATTATAACGTATCGTAACGGGTTCAAGTTACAAAATTAAGTTGATACTAACTGAAACTAACCGAAAGTTGATTGGAGGACTAACCCAAACTAACCAAATCTATCAAAATTGATTATAACGTATCGGATGACTACAAGACTTTAAGACTAAGTGAAACTAACCGAAAGTTGAATCGAGGACTAACCTAAACTAACCAAATCTCTTAAAATTGATTATAATGTATCGGAACCGCATTAAATGACTAAACTAACTTGATAATAAGTGAAATTAACCGAAAGTTGGATCGACGATTAACCCAAACTAACCAAATCTATTAATATTTATTATAATATATTGGAACCGCTTTATATGATTGAAATAAGTTGAAATAAGTTGATACTAACTGAAACTAACCCAAAGTTGATTGGAGGACTAACCCAAACTAACCAAATCTATTAAAATTGATTATAACGTATCGTAACCGGTTCAAATTACTAAATTAAGTTGATACTAACTGAAACTAACCGAAAGCTGAGTGGAGGACTAACCCAAACTAACCCAATCTATTAAAATTGTTTATAACATATCGGAACAGATTCAAATAATTAAAATAAGTTGAGACTAAATGAAACTAACCGAAAGTTGTTGACGAATAACCCAAACTAACCAAATCTATTCAAATTGATTTTAATGTGTTCTGAAAAGTTTGAAATGACTAAAATGAGTTGAGAATAAGTGTAGCTATGATTGAACTACTAACCCAAACTAAACAAATCTATCAAAATTGATTATAACGTATCGGATGACTAAAAGAATTTAAGACTAAGTGAAACTAACCGAAAGTTGAATCGAGGACTAACCTAAACTAACCAAATCTATTAAAATTGATTATAATGTATCGGAACCGCATTAAATAATTAAAATAACTTGAGACTAAGTGAAATTAACCGAAAGTTGGTTCGATGACTAACCCAAAGTAACCAAATCTATTAATATTGATTATAACATATTGGAACCGCTTTAGATGATTGAAATAAGTTGAGAAAAAGTGAAACTATCCGAAAGTTGAATTGACGACTAGACCAAAGTAACACAATCTACTAAAATTGATTATAAAGTATCTGAACCGGTTCTAATGACTGAAATAGGTTGAAACTAACTAAGTGAAACTAAGCAAAAGTTGATTGAACGACTAACCGGATTAGGTTGGTTAGTTCGGGTTAATCGTCGATTCAACTTTCGGTTAGTTTTACTTAGTCTCAACATATTTCAATCATTTGAACCGGTTCTAAGACGTTATATTCAATTTTAATAGATGTTATTAGTTGGGTTAGTTTGGGTTTAGGGTTAAATCAACTTTCGGTTAGTTTCTCTTAGCCTTAACTTATTTTAGTTATTTGAACTGGTTCCGATATGTCATAAACAATTTTAATAGATTTGATTACTTTGGATTAGTCATCCAATCAACTTGAGATAAACTTCACGTAGTTTCAACTTATTTTAGTCATTTGAACCGGTTCGGATACGTTATAATCAATTTTAATTGGTTTGGTTAGCTTGGGTTAGTTGTTGATTCATCTTTCGGGTAGTTTCACTTATTCTCAACTTAATTTAGTTATTTAAAGCGGTTCCGATACGTTATAATAATTCCTAATAGATTTGGTTAGTTTGGGCTATTTGTCCAGTCAACTTTCGATTAGCTTCACATAGTTTCAATTTATTTTAGTCATTTGAATCGGTTCCGATATGTTATAGTCAATTTCAATAAATTTGTTTAGTTTGGG
Source organism: Pissodes strobi (assembly GCA_016904865.1). NCBI lineage: Eukaryota > Metazoa > Arthropoda > Insecta > Coleoptera > Curculionidae > Pissodes > Pissodes strobi. Next base: position 7,085 of record MU188201.1, on the reverse strand, counting down.
GAGGACTACAATCAACTTTCGACTAGCTACACTTAGTTTCAAATTATTTTAGTCATTTGAACCAGTTCCGATACGTTATAATCTATTTTAATAGGTTTGGTTCGTTTGGATTAGTCGTTGATTCATCTTTTGGTTATTAGTTTCACTTATTCTCAACTTATTTTAGTCATTTAAAGCGGTTCCGATACGTTATAATAAATTTCAATAGATTTGATTAGTTTGGGTTAGTTTGGGGGCGACTACAAGCAACTTTCCACTAGCTTCACTTAGTTTCAACTTATTTTATTCATTTGAACCAGTTCCGATACCTTATAATCAATTTTAATAGATTTGGCTAGTTCAAGTTAGTCGTCTATTCAACTTTCGGTTTGTTTCATTTAGTCTCAACTTATTTTAATCATTTGAACCGGTTCCGAGACGTTATAAGCAATTTTAATAGATTTGGTTAGTTTGGGTTAGTCGCCCACTCAACGTTCGGTTAGTTTCACTTAGTTTCAACTTATTTTAGTCATCTGAATCGATTTCGATAAATTATAATCAATTTTAATAGATTTGGATTGTCGGTTGGTGTCAGATATTCTCAACTTATGCTAGTCATATAAAGCGGTTCCGATTCCTTATAATGATTTTATTACATTTGGTTAGTTTGGGTTAGTCGTCGATTGAACTTTCGGTTAGTTTCACATAGTCTCAACTTATTTTAATCATTTGAACCTTCCGTTACGTTATATTCAATTTTAATAGATTTGATTAGTTTGGGTTAGTTGTCCAATCAACTTTCGGTTAGCTTCACTTATTCTCAACTTATTTCAGCCATTTGAAGCAGTTCCGATACGTTATAATCAATTTTAATAGATTTGGTTAGTTTGGGTTAGTGTTCAATTCACTTTCGGTTAGTTTCACTTATTCTCAACTTATTTTAGCTATTTGAAACGGTTACAATACCAACGTCATTATCAATTCTAATAGATGTGGTTAGTTTGGGTTAGTCGTCGATTCAACTTTCGCTTACTTTCACTTATTCTCAACTTATTTTAGTCATTTAAAGCGGTTCCGATACGTTATAATCAATCTCAATAGATTTGGTTAGTTTGGGTTAACCGTCGATTCAACTTTTGATTAATTTCACTTTGTCTTAACTTATTTTAATCATTTGAATCGGTTCTGATACGTTATAATCAATTTTAATGGATTTGGTTAATTTGGGTTAGTCATCCAAACAACTTTCGTCTAGTTTCATTTAATCTCAACTTATTTTAGTTATTTGAACCGGTTCCCATACGTTATAATCAATTTTAATAGATTTGGTTAGTTTGAGTTTGTCGTCGAATCAACTTTGGGTTAGTTTCACAGTGCCAAAATATATTTAATATTTACAAAGCATTCCATTATCGTTATATAATATGTACTTATTAAAAAAAAATCTGACACCTAGACGATTTTTCCGGTCTTGTCGCCTCCTTCACCTAATTTTATTAACATATCTATTCACTAATCCGACTATAGATTTTTCCTATTTGCCTTTGTATTTTTCATTGCTTCGTATATATTTCCACCGAAGTCCGAATAAAATTTCTATTTTAATAGAAATAAAATTTAGGATTTTCACAAATCCGACTCTGTTCTGAACACTCTGCCTACATACGAACGACTGATTAAACTAAAACGCTCCACATGCTGCCAACAATCTGCGGATTTTCGGCGGCTGGCACAAAATATTTCCGGGAGTGGAGCTACTAGTTTACATATACTTTGATCATAATATGACTATTACCTTTCATGTGTTTTTACCATTGATGTATAAGGAGTGGATAAGCAATAGCCGCCTATTGCGCTATTCAAAAGTAGAAACATATGGGCGAGAAAACTGTAGAACTACTACCTATATGTTTTATGTCAACTGGCCTCTTTATGTTTTCTAATGCATTTTGTAAACTACAGGCTGCAATCCTCAACTAAAGGGATACCGAAGCAAGTGCTTTTCTGTGGGCGGAAAATTTATTCAAAATTATACATTATAATGATTGCAGTGCAGAGCACCACTTGTGAAAGGTTAACTTTGAGGATAGTATCATAAACTGTCTCATGATATTACTTTAAAGAAGCAAGTCGTTTCATTTATGTTCGGATGTCAAGTTTCGTCTTGATCTATCAACTTTGAAATGTTAGAGATAAGCAATAAATTATATACAACACGATCTGAACAAAATAAGATGTACGGCCCTCATGACTCCGCTTGTTACTAACATTATGTGCACCGTTGTTTCGCCACCTACTTAAGATTTATGGGTTTATTTAGTCAATTTACCAATCTTCGACCAGTCCCAATGAATTTCTGGACTAAAAATCACGCTAATATATTAGAGTAAACTTTTTAAATAAAAACTAATATAATACGATAAAATAAAAATAACCTTTTATATTATAGCTATATTTTTAAACATCGTTAAACTTCCTTGTCGAGAAGAATATTGCATCACGAACATATCGCATTCGGAAATAGCAACTTATTTCTCACATGGCATGTGACCTAGTAGGAAACCTTCCCAATGAAAACCCTTTCAATTTTGAACCTTTGCAAGTAAATCTCACATGTGCTTTACGAATAAAATAGAGTGCAAACTCTATCGACCTCGACATGCGGTTTCCTAAATTGAATGATCTAAAAAGGCTTTAAATTATAGCGTCGAGAAAAATATTATCTGACGAAAAGATAAATTTTTCCGTATGTGGAGGCTTTTTACATACATAGTGTTAATTTGAATTCTTTTAGCTTTATATATATTTAGCCCAGAATAATATCAACAAACTCTACAAAATACCGAAATATTTGCGGTAAAATTGCCTTGAGATGTTAAAAAATATAAGCTATTTAAGTATCCAGGGCCTTACTAAGATGATCACGCCCTAAGAGCTACAATCCAGCCCAAGTGCCTATAACCCGAAGGATAGCTGTCGCTCGATGGGAGGGAGTAATCTTCTAGAAACGACAATGTATACAAGAATTTATGTTTCACTTCACGCAAAATAAAAAGTAAAACTTGGTAGATATTTTTAATTTCATTGCAACAATGCGGTATCCATGGTAGCTGTGAAAGTTTATTTAATCTGTTTGACGTTTATAAGAAAATGGTATGAGAGGACTGTATGAATCCATAATGCTCTCTCATAACCACTAATCAATTATACAAGTTCCTTCGTTATATTTTTTAAGGTATCAAGGGAATATAAGGATAATAACATTTGAAGCCGATGGTGTTTCACGTTGACCGAAAGCGTTATTATCCTTATAATGCCCATGGTTCTTTCAACTTTTAATGTCCGACTAAATATTCTTTATTCGAGAAAAATTTAGTTTATAACAAATTAGGTAGTAGTATTTACCTGAAAAAAATTAGTCATAACGTAATTATTATGGTAACCATAGTTGTAAGTTGTTGTTTGGCATTGAAAATGCCGAAGCAGAATGCAACGTTTATTAAATTTGAGATCTGAGAAAACTCATAATTGTGTGGAAATATATAGTTGATATAAGTTTGAGCGAGATCAGGTTAGATTACGTAAGTTTAGTTTACCAAAATATACCAAATAAATGTATATTACTACAAGTCTCGTTCTTTTTTACAATTTAAGACGTTATAAGTGTGGTTGTAAAAAGCAAAATACCATTTGCATTCGATTCGTCTCACATTCCTAGATCTAACGATATGAAACACGACTAGTCTGTCGTAATAAACTAAAAGTCACCCTCACCCACCCTTCACACAATCTAATGCAAAAAATGACTTTTAGCAGATTAAGTTTGGCTTACCAAAATATGCATATGCATATTACTTCAAGTTTCGTTCGTTTTTACTATTTATAACATTAGTGGTGGTTGTAAAAACTGCATTCGATTCATCTCTCAATCCCTAATCTAACGCGGTTAGTTTCACTTAGTATCAACTAATTTAGGCATTTGAGTCGGTTCCAATAGGTTATGATCAATTTTAATAGATTTGGTTAGTTTTGGTTAGTCCTCTAATCAATTTTCGGTTAGTTTCTCTTAGCCGCAACTTTTTTCACTTATTTGAGCCGGTTCCGTTACGTTATAATCAATTTTAGTAGATTTGGTTACTTTTGGTTAGTCGTCAAATCAACTTTCTGATAGTTTCCCTTAGTCTTAATTTATTTTAGTCATTTGAACCGGTTTCGATACATTTTAATAAATTTTAATGGATTTGGTTAGTTTGAGTTAGTCGTTCAATCAACTTTCGGTTAGTTTCACTTAGTCTCAAATTATTTTATTTTCATTCATTTGAGTCGGTTCCGATCCGTTATTATCAATTTTAAAGTTTTGGGTAGTTTTGGTTAGTCGTCTAATCAACTTTCGGTTAATTTCACTTAGTATCAGCTTATTTTAGTCATTTGAACCGATTTCGATACGTTATAATCAATTTTAAGAGATTAGATTATTTTTGGTTAGTCGTCGAATCAACTTTCGGATAGTTTCCCTTTGTCTTAACTTATTTTAGTCATTTGAACTAGTTCCGATACGTTAAAATCAATTTTAATAGATTTGGTTAGTTTTGGCTAGTCGCTCAATTAATTTTCGGCTAGTTTCACTTAGTCTGAAATTATTTTAGTCATTTGAGTCGGTTCCGATGCGTTATAATCAATTTTAAAAGATTTGGTTAGTCGTCTAATCAACTTTCGGTTCATTTCACTTAGTATCAACTTATTTTAGTCATTTGAACCGGTTACGATTCGTTAAAATCAATTTTAATGAATTAGGTTATTTTCGGTTTGTCGTCGAATCAACTTTCGGTTAGTTTCCCTTAGTCTCAAATATTTTAGTTATTTGAGTCGGTTCGGATACGCTAAAATCAATTTTAATAAATTTGGTTAGTTTTGGTTAGTCGTCTAATCAACTTTCGGTTAGTTCCGCTTAATCTCAACTTTTTTTACTTATTTGAGCTGATTCCGATACGTTATAATACATTTTTATAGATTTGGTTAGTTCTGGTTAGTCGTCCAATCAACTTTCGGTTAGTTTCCCGTACTCTTAATTTATTTTAGACATTTGAACCGGTTGCGATACGTTATAATCAGTTTTAATAGATTTGGTTAGTCGTCTATTCAACTTTCGGTTAGTTTCACTTAGTCTCAACGTACTTTAGTGATTTGAGTCGGTTCCGATACGTTATAATCAATTTTAATAGATTTGGTTAGTTCTAGTTAGTCGTCTAATCAACTTTCGGTTAGTTTCAGTTAGTCTCAACTTATTTTAGTCATTTGAGTCGGTACTGACACGTTATAATTAAGTTTAATAAATCTGGTTTCTTTTGATTAGTCGCCTAATCAACTTCCGGCTACTTTCACTTAGTCTCTATTTATTTTAGTCATTTCAGTCGGTTTCGATACGTTATAATCAATTTTAATAGATTTGGTTAGTCGTCTAATCAACTTTTAATTAGTTTCACTTAGTCTCAACTTATTTCACTTATTTGAGCTGGTGCTGATACGTTATAATCAATTTTAATAGATTTGGTTGATTTTGGTTAGTCGTCTGTTCAACTTGCGGTTAGTTTCCCCTTCCTAGATCTGTGGTTAGCTTCACTCAGTCTCAACTTATTTTAGTCATTTGAGTCGGCTCCGATACGTTATAGTCAAGTTTAATAAATTTGGTTAGTTATCTAATCAACTTCCGGTCAGTTTCACTTAGTCTCAAGTTATTTTACTTACTTGAGCCGGTTCCGATACGTTATAATGAGTTTTAATAGGTTTGGTTAGTTTTGGTTAGTCACCTAATCAACTTTCGGTTAGCTTCACTTATTCTCATCTTATTTTAGTCATTTGAACTGGTTCCGATACGTTCTTATCAATTTTAATAGATTTGATTTGTTTTGGTTAGTCGTCCAATCAACTTTCGGTTATTTTCATTTAGTCTCAATTTATTTTACTTATTTGAGCGGGTTCCGATACGTTATAATCAGTTATGCATAAACCGTGTCGTGACGTTCACTAAAATTTTCCGAGTCGTGATTCGCATCACGGAAGCTCTCTGTCAAGAAACCAAGGTATTCATCTGAACCGGCTCCGATACGTTATTGTCAAATATAATGTTTCTGGTTAGTTTTCGTTAGTCGCCAAAATTCGGTTCGTTTTGGTTAGTTTTAACTTACTTTAATTTGTGTATCCTATTTCGATACATTTTAACCCCTTTTGGAGCTTTTGGTTACTTTTGATTAGTTTTGGTTAGTCATTCAATCAACTTTCCGATATGTTATAACCAATTTTAATGTTTTTGATTAATTTCGGTTAGTCGCCAAAATTCGGTTAATTTGGGTAATTTTTAACTTGCTATAATATTTTTAATCTGTTTCGATACGCTTTAGCCATATTTGGTGCTTTTGGTTAGTTTACGTTAGATTGGGTTAAGTTGGGCTAGATAGTCGTCGTGGGTGGTCGTTAAATCAATATTCAGTTAATATCAGTAGTAGTAGTTTTTTTTCTTGAGAGGAACGCTCATGCTCACCACGTGACTATTTCACGCGTGGTAGTGTGAGACTCAGGTGCTCTTGCTCGTGCCTACCCATCAAAACCTCTCTTTCTGCCCTCCCGTTAGGAAGGTGGCCAGGCCGGAAACCGCTTTCGCATTACTTCAGCCTGACCCTCGGTGCGCCTTTAAGTGCCCGCTGCAGCCTGCTGATCTAGCTTCTTAGCTTTTAGCACATCTTCTGCAAAGTGCATGATTGCCTCCCATTTTTGTTCGGAAATAATCATAAGGGAGATTACGTTTTCCGGTTTCAGTGTCTCTCCTATCTATGGCTTCTTTTGCTGTGTCTCTTTCGGTGGAACATCTATTGCAGTGGAAGAACGTGTGGTTTGCGTCGTCGATCTCAGTTGTGCAGTACTTGCACAGGGGGCTGACTAACAGTCCCATGCGGTGTAAATATGCATTAAACATCCCATGTCCCGTGAGCAGTTGCGTCAGATAGAAATTGGTTTCTACGTGTTTGCAGTCGGTCCATTTTTGTAAATCCGGAATGAGTTTGGCCGTCCATCTTCCTGTTTCTACGCTCATCCATCTGCGTGCCCATTCG
>JAEQML010045015.1:0-65582 GCA_016904865.1 Pissodes strobi | reverse complement strand
CCTGAAAATTATATCAATTTACATTGCATATTTACATTCAAAAAACTCCCTGCATTGTTGAGATCAATTAAGGGGCAAAACAGAAAATAATAATTAAACAAATTTTACTCTCTGATTGGCGAATTTTATGCGTTCTGTATTTCATTCTGATCAATTTATTATTTGTTGAACAAGAATGAAATAATAAAATAACGCGATACCTATATATTATGTAATAATAAACTTTTTTCAGGTGCCGGGATATACGTCAGAGTGGACCACCGCAACCCAGGACCAATTAGAGCAGAAAACTGCTCGTTTAGAGTTAACGGGTGTGGGAGGTAGTTGGGATCCTTTGCGTATTATGTGTGAAGCCTCCCTTTTTAGGCTTTATCGTGCCAGAAGTCTAGAAATTCAAGTGAAGCCAGACACCCCTCATCCTGCTTCGGTGCTCCTAATGGGTGCAAGCTCAAGTGGTAAATAACTAAATTTATTAAATAAAAATTTCCAGATTTATTTTTAAAGATGGCATAAAATGTTAAATATGAAAGTTTTGGATTATTCTGGATTATTTGCTATTAAACATGTTCATAAACATATTAAAATGGGTCGTTTGCTTTAATTTTGTTGATCTAATTTTCCTGCTCGATTGTTTTTCTCGCCGCCAAAATATTGAATATTTTTGTTGAACTTTGCCACCAAAATGTTTAATATTTTGCTGATCAATTAAATATAAGCGATAGTACTTCAAATTCGATGAGTATTCTTAATTAAAAACAGTATCTTCTTATTTTGCTTTGCCAGCTATTTGTATTATTGGTCAGAACTAAATCATCTATATACGTTTTGTGAATGAAGTATGTTTGGTACTGAAAGTAAGAATTTTACTAGTTATAATAATAAAGTGATATTAGCATACAATGCTATATATGGGTACATGAAATCTTGTTAGAGTTAGTTTGGGTCATTCATCCACTTTCAATTTATTCAAACACTATACAACCACTACTGGTTGTTCACCATTTCTATATAAGACAAATTTTGCATGGAAAGTTCAAAGTTTTGCAAGCCAGGGATCAAAATATTTGGTATTGCAAGATATTGTAAAAATATATTTACTACTTTGATCAACAGCCTTTTACAGGTCTCGCAAAGTAGGAACAGCCCTGACCTTCTGGTGCGCGGTAAGCAGGTGGGCGGGGCTATCTAGGAGCTGATTGCCTTTAACACGCACACTTCTGTACAGTCTGTTAAAAAAGCAGGACGTTTCTTGCGAATGAAGTTATTAATTTGAATTCTTTGTAATCATGCCTTTTAAAAGCAAAGTTGAAAGGGTAGTATTAAACGGTCAAAGCCGCGAAAAACACAAAAGGCAAAAGAGCTCTGGATGATGCTTATCAAGGTATGTTACGCAGAACAATTCACAAATTTCATAAAACAGAAAAACAAGAACCAACTCCTGCGAGAATTCATAGGAAGTTTCAATGTAATGTCAATCACCAGGGAAGTTTAATGAGAGAAATAAAAAAATAGATTTCGTTGTCGAAAAACCAAAACTAATAGAGCAATTTTAATGGAAAAAAATGACGTAAGACATCTTCGAATCTAATTTGCAAAGAAAATTAAGGCTTAGAACAGAATACAGGGTGTCCCATTGAAAACTGACACATTTTGAATGCTGATATCTCGAAATCTAAAAAAGATATCATGGTGCGCTTTTCACTATTTGTCTTTCAATTACCATAAGATTTTTTCTGCATACTAATAATAATATTTGTCACAAGACTGTAAGAAAAAAAATTTCTTTTTTGACATCATATTGCTGGTATATTTTAAATAGAACACCCTGTATATTGTTATCTCGTTGGATGGTCTAACAGTTCCTCTTTTCATAAATGTATAGTTTGTTCATATTTATTTTAGTTTTCTAGGAGTTATTTGTATAAACCTTGCAAACGGCATATTGCTAAAATCATATTCCGTTTACTTAGTTGTCGTTAATCTTTCTTACGACGTTGCTAAATCTCCTCACATTCTTACAGGTAATTTTAAAATATCAGAATATGACTGCAGTAGTTCATTGGGTATAATGATCGCAAGATATGGAAAAAATTTGTAATGCTAAAATTAGGTTTAAACAAAACTTCTTAATTTTCTAATAAACTTTTTTAGTAGCACAGGAGAAATCGTCAAAATGTCTAATAAAGCAGCTGATGAATATGCCCGCCATTAACTTCAACACATTTAGAAACTCTAAACAAAAAATTGGTGTAGGAACTTAGCATCATTTCCTGAGGAATCTCTTGTATTACATTTCTTATTCCAGTCCGAAATCTACGTCTCGTAATCGTAATTGATTTAGTTTCAGTATTACATTAGTACTGTATACGTTTTTTCAGTGAAATAAAATTTTTGTTAATGGGAGCTTAATGCACACTTCAAAATCAAATTTACAAATTTGACAATTAAATTAATGGCTACCTATTTGACCAAAAAAATAAATTCTTTAGAGAAATGGGCACTATATTTTTTAAAGCGACTTATAAAGACAGATCCCCTCTCCTAACTGAGCTACAACTATATGTCAATTAGAGGAAACAGAGTTTTGACCCATTTATGTAGTTTTTAAGAGTTGGAATTATGTAATAGATTTAGCAACAAGCCAAGTGCATAGTTTATACCGAGGTTTATACAAACAATAACTAAATCATAGAAAACTGAAATTACTATACAATTTTGAAAATAGGAACTGATGACCATCCAATGGCGCAAAAACATGAAGGGTGTTCCACTTAAAATATACCAGACATATGATGTAAAAAAATAGCATTTTTTTCTTACAATCTTGGGACAAATATTAAAATGTGGCAACATTGCAGAAACAACTTATGGTAATTAGAAGACTATCAGTGAAGACAGCACCTTAATATTTTTCTTAGATTTCGAGATATAAGCATTCAGAAATAATTGGAAAAATCGGGATTTTTTTCAATTTTAGAATAGGTAGCTATGACTTTGTATTTAATATCTCCTTTTAATTCTAAACAACAGTTCCAAATAATATTTTTTTGTATTTTAAGAATTACGGCTACTTTACTCTTGAGCAGTTTTCATATTTTTGAATCTCCCCCGTATACGAATAGAGATATTTGAATTTTAGCAATTACTTTTTGAGTTTAGGAAGGTGCAACAACTTTTATCAAGAATAATTTTTTTGCCAAATGAAGCATAAAAGAAAATTCCACTTGTGTCCAAATATCTAACGGTCCCTGTATAAAACCAAAACTAATATGAACAAACTATACATTTTTGAAAAGAGGAACTGTTAGACCATCCAATGAGGTAAGAATATACAGCGTGTTCCATTTAAAATATACCAGCAATATGATGGCAAAAAGAGAATTTTTTTTCTTACAGTCTTGTGACAAATATTAAAACGTGGCACATTGCAGAAAAAAACGTATGGTAATTGTAAGACAATTACTGAAAACCGCACCTTGATATCTTTTTTAGATTTCGAGATATAAGCATTCAAAATGTGTCACTTTTCAGTGGGACACCCTGTATAATAGAATTGAAGGGAGTTGGCGCTTGTACATGCCTTTGCCACTGCAACCTATGCAGGTTTATTGTAGCACTTAGAACCATGCTTAGAGGACCTCATCCAGTCTGGTCTTCCTAATCAGACTCCACAAATGGAGTACCCGCTCTTCCATGTACCTTGCAGGTCAGGGTTTGGTCTCTCCTAGCTTTGCATACCTGAGGCTGCAGAGAGCCTCACACTTGCACCACGCGTGTCTTGGAGTTTCCTCCTCCTTCTGACAGAACCTACAACTGCTATTATCTGCCAGGCCGATATTTTCCATGTGTCTGTTCATTCGACAGTGCATCGTCAGCTGACCCACTAATATTCTTATCGACTTGCGACTCCTCTTAATTAGATCTGCCGTCAATTTTGGGGAGCCGTGATTTATGAACTGTTTGGCTTGTAGTTGCCCCGGTGGTTGTATTTAGAGATTGTTTATCTATCCAGCTTTTAACTGCTATTTTGAAGACTTCCTGCTATCCCGCAGTAGGGCTCAGGTCCCAACGTAACCTTACTTGAGCCCCGTTTTGCAAGTTTGTCGGCTTCTTCGTTGCCTTGATGGCCTTCATGTACCAGAGCCCACGCAATGGTAAGCTTATTGATACGACCGACCTCTTTGCAGTCTTTGACTAGTCTAGTTCTGACCTTGTGTGTACTAACTGCTTTTAAGACAGCCTGACTATCTGAGAATATGACCACCCTCATTTTTCTAATGTTCAATTTCTTTACCTCCATGGCGCAGTGTTGAATCGCCGGTAACTTTGCTTGGGACACTGTGGCTTGACTTCCCATCTTAATGGAGATATTTGACCTTGTCCAGGGACTCCGGCTCTTACCCCTTACTTGTCATAGAGCCGTCGGCATACTATGCTTGGTATGATTTTATAGGAGGCCCCCTGCCATTCCTCTTTGCCTACAATTGTTACTCAGAGGGGTCTACCAAACCCATAGAAGGGGGTCGCCTGTTCGCATTTCAAAGAGATACTCAATCTCCTCACTGTCCTCTAGTTTCCAGCTTGTGGACCTTTCCCATTCAATTATGTGCTTGTTGCCTTGCTTGAGCCGGTATTGTACCATTCTTACGTTCCCCTGCATGAGGATAAGTAATGGAGGTAGATTTAGCAGGACCTCCAGTGCTGCAGTTGGGGTTGTTCTCATGCCCCCGAGATGCACAGATATGCCAGGCTTCGTACCCGTTCTAGTTGCCTGATTGCACCTGTTTGTGTGACCTTTATGCTCCAGGCTATAGGTTAGCATGGGCCTTCCCACCATTTTGTACGACCAGAGATTCAATTCGGGGCTCAGCCCTCAGTTTCTCAAGCAAAGTCGCCTGCATCTGCTCAGTGCAATTCTTGCTTTCTGAGTGACCTTGCTAAGATGCGGTCCCCAAGTCATACCTTGGTCAAAAGTGACACCTAGCTATTTGACTTCCCTGGAAAAGGGAATTATTATTCCGCTGAGCATTAGATTTTTCAGATCCTTTTATGCTCTTTTCTTTGTGAATGGGACTATTGTGGTTTTCAGCGGAGTAACTGACAGATCCTCCTCTTCGCACCATATGGTTACTATGTTCAAGGCCTTTTGTGCTCTTGCTGAAACATAGCCCATGTTCCTTCCCCTGACTACTATGAATAAGTCGTCTGCGTAGGATCGGCAGAAGTACCGGTCATTTTCCATCTTGTCTAGTAGATTATCTAGCAGAACAGCCCACCGTAGTGGTGATAGGACCCCTCCTTGGGGGCAGCCCCTCCCCACCCGCGCCGTAACCGTATCCGCACCTATGGTGGCAGTTATTGTCCTATAGTTTAGGTTTGTTTGGATCCAGTTGCAGATGGTTGGGGGGAATTCCTTTGTGTGTAAGTGCCTTAACCAGCGATTTGGTTGGAACGTTGTTGAAAGCACCCTCTATGTCTAGAAAGGTGGCTAGTGCCACTCCCTTATCGTCTATTGCCTTCATCAGGAGTCTATTTAGATCGTTTAGGGCCAAATTTGTAGACTTTCTTGGTTGGTACGCATATTGACGCTCGGTAAGGGGTTTTGTAGAGAGAATGTTGTCGCGGATATACCGATCGGCTAGTTTTTCTAGTGTTTTAAGCAGGAATGAAGTTAGACTGAAGGGTTTTGGTCAGGTGTCCTGCCTATTTTTGGCAAAAAGACGACCTTTGCCCTTTGCCATACCACTGGCGTATGGTCGCACGATATACATGCTCTGAGTATCTAGCAGATGTGTGGCATTAGTATATCCTGCCTTTTCTGCAACAGAACTGGGTGGATTATATCTGGTCCGCGGGACTTATAAGGCTGGAATTCCCTTATTGTCCATTAAATTTTTTTCAAATGTTACAATCTCGTTGGCCCTTTTCCAACCTGTTTTTTTCTGGCCTTGCATTCCTTGCTGTTAGTTTTGACCTGCTCTGGGAAATGTGAGTCCGTCAGTAGTTCCAGAGTTTGTTTTGTGCCTGGTAAAAGAGCCATCTAGTTTCTTTAGATGTCCAACATCACCCGGGAGTATTAAACCGTCAATGCCGCGAAATAATTTATAATCTTATACAGTTTATGAAACAAGAAGCAGATGCAGGAAGTTCAGTAACTGATTTTAGGCACGAACGTGTTTCTGCTGCTGCCAAAATTTTTCTAAGCACAATTAAGCAGGAAGCTATAAATGTCGGATCTGATACAGTTACATCTTTTTCCACGCCAAATAAAAAAAGTGAAAATACAAAAAGCAAAATAGTTTTGAACGATGCTTATCAAGGTGTGTTACGCAGAACAATCCACAATTTTCATAAAACAGGAAAACAAGAAGTAACTCTAGCGAGAATTCATAGAAAGTTTCAAAGTAATGCCCATATCTTCCTAGTTTAAGGAGGGAATTAAAAAAATTGGATTTCGCTGGAGAAAACCAAAACCAATAGAAGAATTTTAACGGGAAAACCTGACCTAAGACATCTTCGAAACCAATTTGTAAAAAACATTAAAGCGTACCGTGTAGAAGGACGCCCAATTGGTTATATAGATGAAACCTACATACATTCATCAAAAACAATCCTAAAATCTTGGAGCGACAACTAAACCCACACTTAATTTTATTGCCGATTTGGTTTATTATTATCCCAACCATAAATATCATAACAATAGAAACATAAATATAACATAAATAGCAAACAGGTAAACAGAACTAATACCTTGAATCCAGTCCCGCTTTATTTTCTACGCGGAGTGTACTAGCCTAAATTAACATCTGGTCTTCGCTATCTCTGTCGTACACTGACCCTTCTTTTCTTTCATCTGCGCATCTCAGGGTTTTTCCTATTTTGCATGACCTGTACCTGGCTTCTTATTTGTAGTGTGGATTATTCTTTGGCCGTAGGTTACCACTGTAGCGTCAGTCAGTCAGTTAGCGGCATTGGCGTGTTAGTAAATATGTAAAATTAATTTTTTATCCCTAAACTATTTATTGAAACTCAAATTTTATTTGTAAATAGTTGATTCAATTAGGAACTCGCAGCAAATAGTCAGTCAACATAATAGTTCATGGCATCAGCTAACTGCCTACGCACATTAGGGTGGAGCAAAAAAAATAATTTTTGGAAATTCGATTTGTAATAGTGCGCAAAAGTTGTTCTTTGTTATTACAGGTTTAACAATTTCATGGGCTTCCTATTCAGTAACTGGATCTAGGTACAAAAAATAGCAATTAGGATCATATAAGTGGTTTGGAGGCTTCAGACTAGTGGAAGCCATAAGTCTGTTAACCGATTTCACAAATAAGGAATTAAACGCTGAAGCAACATCATCACGTCCAGTGATCTCCTCATTAGAAGTAGTAACATTTTCAGGAATCTGACTTCTCTTGGACTTATTTTGAATCTGAGAATTTGTAATTATATTATGATACGATTCTGATCGATGTGAGTGATGTCAACGGTTTGATTTCGTCCCGATATTTTCACTCAGCCGAAAGTAACCGAGGTAAATGAAGTACAGTCAAGTTTTAATTACAATGAAATACTTTAGTCATTTCTGTACGTCATTATTAAGTTTTGTATTTAGTTTATGCACAGATGCATGCATGGAAAAATCAAATGAAATTGACGGAACACTCGACGATTCGGATAATGATAATTATGCAGAAAATATTGAAGATGATTTTGAATAAGGAATGACTTTTTCCACATTTCTTTTTTTCTTATTTTGATTTTTACCAAGATTTCTTATATTCTTTTATAAAATATTTGGTTGAAAATAAGTGGGAGAACTCATTAATCACTCATGATCTAGCAATTACCACTAGCCGCGTGTGTGCTTTCTATCGATTGGCTGTCGTCGAAATGGGTTCTACGAAAATTAAGACTGACAATATGTTTTAGGGATAGTTTTATATAGTATTAGTAAATTAGCAAAATTTTAGCTCTCAGAAAGAATTTCCCAGAATTATTTTGTAACCAGACGTACGCTATGCTTTCCATTATTATGGCTATGACTATTTGTTTCGAGTTCCCGATCGAAACAACTATTTACATACATTTATGTTTGCAAGAAACAGTTTAGGGATAAAAATTAATTTTAAATCAGTCAGGTATTGCGTTAACTAACTGACTGGTAA
Source organism: Pissodes strobi (assembly GCA_016904865.1). Lineage (NCBI taxonomy): Eukaryota > Metazoa > Arthropoda > Insecta > Coleoptera > Curculionidae > Pissodes > Pissodes strobi. The sequence goes on along the minus strand of JAEQML010045015.1, from coordinate 57,411 downwards.
TCTACAACCAAAATATAGTCCAAACTTAAAATATTAATCTACGTAAAACACTAGCAAATTTTGAACACGAGCTCTCGAACTATTAATGAGTTTGCATAAAAGTTCCTTGCATTATTCATCATTTGGAAATTCCCTGATAGCCAGTAAATCAGTATTTTTCTTTACAGATTCCTGCCGATCAGGAAATCATGCAATAAGAATGTTCGTGGGATTAGTGTTACACAAAACATTGTATAGTATAAGTTGGATTTGAAGAGTTGTGATACAGGTGAGAAATATACATGGAATTTGACCATAGTGCTCAGTGATACAAAACAATGTGACAGTCGAAGTAAGCTAATCTTACTTCCACGTAAGCAGAAATATGGTTTCGACAAAACAATATTTGGAACGAAATATTCTTAAACAGATTCGCATATGCTGTTGAACTATTTCCCCAAAAGTTCTCATTGCCGTGTATATTGGTAACTAATAATTAAACACATAAGATAATTGGTGTTTTATATTTTTAGGTTGGAAACTTCAGGCATATACGAGATATTCTGTGATATTAGTTAATAAGATTGGGTCGTTTCAATAATAAATTAAATAGACACACGAAAAAAGCTTTTTATTTTATACACACTTAGCGAAGCTTTATTTAGGTAGCAGGCTGTAACGCTTACAATTAGCTAATGTGAATAAAACAAATTAACGAACACATAAGCTACCAAATGCGAAAAAATAGGATATTATTTTATATGGAGGAAAAGTGATACTTTTCATGGCGCGCTCGTGTTTAACAGCCGAACGGAGTGAGGCTGGTAATAGAGAGCAAGCCATGAAAAGTAACTTTTCCTCCAAATAAAATATGCTGTTTTTTCTTCAAATGTCGACAAATTAATGTAAAAACATCTCTTTTTAATAGTAATAATAATTATTATTAAAGATAAGTGGGTTCGCAAGGCGGCTTAGACCGGTGTCGGTGAATAGGCACAGGTTGTTGCCATAGTAATGTAACATAAAGCTGTCAGTGGACACTGTCAACAATAATTATTTTTTTCAAATTGCGACTCCGATTGCGTTTTAATTCCGTATTGATAAGCAATTATTGAGTAAGTTCGATTAAATAATAACCAATTTGCTCCTAAATTATTGATTTTTAGAAATGCAGTGCACAAATTGAGTGATAAATACAAATTTTAGTTTAATAAATCTTGAGTTGTTGACGCTTATTTTGTTGTTTGTTTGTATCTATGTTGCTATGACAACACTTTTACCTCCGCCGGCGGAAAAGTGAAAAATAAAGCTCCGGCGGAGGAAAAACGAAACTTCACGGCCGCCTACACAGTCGAGTAATGACGGATTTACTGACGTTTGAAGAAAAAATTACATTATTTGAGAATTCAACGATAACCATGGTAGGTACCATTGTTAAAAAGCCATAACTTATGTTGAACAAATATGATCACATACGGGACTAAATTTCAGTCTGCTCAGTCGAGATTATTTCATTCACTCAATACGATTGATCATCGAATTCCTGTCTCTGGCTTAACGAATGAAGAGCAGAGATAAAGAACGTGGCAAATTTCTGGAAACGGGCAGAAAATGATAACGTATTTGATGGTAATCAGAGCTTACATCCTTATACCATTTTCCTAGTTGAATTATCTTACATTAGCCGCTCTGTCTAGAACGGGATGAAAATATTGTTCGAATGGGGGTCTTTAAATATGGACTAAATAAGGCACTCATAGGCATGATAACATCACATATTAGTATAGTAATACTTTCCCATTAATTACGGGAAACATCCAGCAATTTTCATTCTCGTCTCGTTGCAGTAATTTGGCTTTCTATTTTTTTCTCATAATGTATTTTGTTTTATTTCATTGTCCTCCGGAAAGCAGAAGGGTGCCACACACGTACTTGCCTTATGTAAAAGGAAATGTTTGGTGTTAAATAAGTTTCAGGAGCTCGAACTACAGTTCTATTTTGAAGATAGCTTGTCAATAATGTGGCCTTTTTTAATAATTTTCCACTTGAATAGTTTTGTAGTTAATTAGTTTTATATATCACATACTTTGTAAAAGAGTAGTTAATTCCTACTCTTATGTCCTATTCTATAGCTTGGGCTAACTAGACCCTGTTGATTGAAATGCTGGAGAGTTTGTTCTGATCTCTCTTGCTCTTAGCGATTGGAAGCACTCCCATTTTTGATTGTCCTAATACAAATTGGATTGATTAGGACTTCTAAAGTGTGAAAAGGCGTTACATGGCAATTTAGTATGAAAACATGTAACAGATAGAGGTCAAATAAAGTCAGTTATTTCACCTCTAATCCTACATCTATCATCTATTATGCTAGTCTGTCAAGCAAAATATAATACTACTTATTCGTTTAGATACCTGCATGGTTGTCGTTCCTAGCCTTTATCGAGCTGTTCCAGGGAAATTGAGAGTTCTGTAGTCGTGTACGTAACTTGATTTTCTCGGGCTGTCTGATAGGATCGATCAGGCTTTATGAACATTTCCACTGGCTTAGTACATAATCAATCAAGAAAGCGTACTGTATTCTGGCCATCGTTCGAGGGAAACCTTCAAAACTATAGACATTTCAAAACATTCAATAATTTTCTTACCTACCCGAATAATCACCTTCTCGATGATAACATACATTAAAACAGTCTCATGGGTGTCAGAAAAGTTGGTATCGGAGTTTGTCGCTTATTTTCCTGGATTTATTCCAATATTTAATAGGAAAAGTTTAAAATTCAGTCAATGTTTATTTCTGATATGATGACCTTCAGACTTCAGATAAGACAGCTGACTTTGACAATATGGCTGGTTGTCTAACTTGAGAGGTATCTTTGGTATGTTGGCAGGTGTACATGTGTCTCTAGCGATCCTCGTGCGATTTTGATGTATTTGCGGAACAAGCCTACGAGAAACAACATAATTTATTGATATCCTACCATCAGTTTGTTGTTAAACGACTTAACTGAGCTTTCGCTTGATGTACGCAGGCAAGATGATTTAGTGGTTGCGTTGTATTTCCTAAATTTGGCAACACCGCCCGGCTATTTCGTAGCTGGTTCAAATAAAGACGCTGGCTCTTGGCTTATGGTGCCTTTTAGGCCTGAATTATTATGCCGCGTATTCATGCGTTTAGTGTTTTTGATGTCAGGAATTTAAAATCGCCGCGGCCCGGAATGAAGAGTTTCTGTTTGGTCATTGCGGATAATGGTTTTATCGTTGGTTTTCTTTGTCCTGCCAGCAATATATAATATCCTACATCCCTAGTTACGTTTTATTGCGTATTGATCATCTTGTTATATTTTACCTGTTGTCGTAGGACAATGTAAAGTTGGCCTATTTGGTTGAATTTTTTCTGTCACTTAAACATTGAACCTTGGCATTTGAGGTGGACGATCTTAACCTGACCAAGTTCCAAGTTCTCTTTCTTGATAAACACTCCAAAGAGGAGATAGTGCGTAAGCCTGATTAAAAGTTTTAAGACTAAAACGGAGTTTTATCCCCAATACCGAAACAGAATTTTTGCACTCGACGCGCGTTTCGCTAACCATATTAGGAGATGATTAAAACCAAAGACAATTCACAGGGAATAGACGCCCAGCGAGCCGAAACGGTAATGTACTTCAGGTTCCGTCCTTAAGAGCGCAGCACCTGCGGCTTGTAAACCTAATTTTACTATTATTTTAAATATTCCGCATCTCTCGACATGGTGCGATTTCGGTTGCCATGAGGCCGATACAACGACGCCTTGCGGTGTTGCCGATGTATGTTGGACTTAGCAGAGCTCGATTTAAATCAGGGCAACGCGATGTCGCGCGGCGGTAATGAGTTCAAAAAGCGTAAAGGGCTGCCGCGTTCTCTTTGATAGACCGCTTTGCTTGTCGGTGTCTTAAATCTAGGGCTTTTTAATACCGCCTGTTTTTTAAGTAAACCTTGCCATCTTCAGTTATTGAGGGGAAGGAGTATTACCACAGCTTATACCGTACCGAATCGGTATAAGCTGTGGTATTACTATTTGGTAAATTTGGTTATTTCAAAGATATTCTTTTTGCAAGTGCATTGTGATTGAATTCTTCCTCTTACGTTCACCGATTTAAAAACAATGTCTGGTAATGTATGTTGCTATTTCAATTGTGGGAAAAAAATGTTAAAAAATGAGGAATTGTGTCAGCGCTGGATTCTTAATTGCGGTAAGAAAAAGTTACACACAGTAAAAGTCCTTTTGTTTTTAAACTACTTTTGCTCGTGTTGTTTTGCATTACCTTTTCTATAAAATTATTATTAAAAAATAGCAATATTAAATATGATTGCTTCACTAAGATGGAAACTCAAATTCCTTTTAGGATTTAGGGATGAAATAAGAACCGATTTTGCAAAACTCATTTCTAAGCGGATGGTTAAAACCGCCTAAAAATATTTTCTTTTCTGAAATTTGCTCTGTATTTTAGAAAGCAGTGAAACAAGTCAATTTTATTTTAATTTTCGTTGTGTAATAGCATTTTTAAATGCTATACCACAGTATAAAACGGTAATTTTTGATATACCTACATATTCGTTTTTAGCGTGCAAAGAACATGCTTTGTAATATCTGCCAATATAAGGGGTTGAAACGAACCCCCAAAAGTAAATACTTTTCGAAATGAAAACTTCTTTAGGCGCGTTTTGCGTTTTTTATTTGGGGGGGTTGAATGAGACCGTGCCGTCACGCTCGGATATGTAACCTCACGCGTCACGCTTGGATATATGCTCCTTCTACTGGCATGTTCCCGTATAGGTAGGGAATGTAGCCGGGGTAAAAATAAGATTCTGGACGTAAACGGGATCCCGTACTCCACCCCGTTTGGACAGGGGAGGGGGGAGAAGGAAAAACTTTAATAATTAATTTCGGGAGAACGGGAAGAGGTACGGGGTCGAAATTTTTATGGTAGGTGCGCCCCATGGGGGGTCACCTGAGACCATACGGGGGGACCGAAGCTCTAATTTAAGGGGGGATTTTGGGGGAAAAACCGTTTTTTTCCCGTATCTGCAACGAAGGCTCGGATCGAAATTCTAACCAACGATGACCCCGCTTGTTGAAGTTTTCTCTTTTATCGTGTGGTCTTGAGCACACACAATTTTTTTTCTAAAGGAGTACTTTGAAACGGTAAAACATATACATTTTATTAGGGGCAAGATAAAATACTGGTTTTGTATGGTTCTACGGGGTTGAACCAACCTCGTAAAAATTTAAAAGTGAACATTTCTATCAAAATAAGCGTTTTTTTATTTTTAAAAACATAAAAATGCGTTAATCTTATTATCGTTTTTAAATACTTGGTATTTATAGCAAAATTATGATAATAAGAGGTGATTTCTAGCCCTAACGTATGGTGCCTTCACTAAATATCCTTAATATCCTTAATTTTAATCTATAGAATGAACATCTTTTAATCTAAGTTGAAGGTATTACCAAAGACAATTTACAAATTTACAGTTAATTGTCTTTGGTATTACGAAATTGTATTACATTTTGTTTTTTATTATCAGATCATTTATTTGTTGAGAAATTGTTAGGTGGCTTATTGTCCTAATGACAATTTGAACTAGTCGCTCCTGCTATATTGCACTGTTCGCTAAAAAGGGCATAGTTACATGGTTCGCAACTGTAGATTTTTATGTTCATTATGACAAGGAATATTCCAGTTGATTAGCCACTAGTAATTTATTGGAAAATAAATATTAGGGAACAAACGTTTCTTGCCGCCAGTATGTCGTCATTGCAAATAGCTATAATTTAAACTTTAGGTATCTCAGAAGTTTTAATGAATTATTGATTTTGACAATATTAAGACGTCGTTCCTAAAAGCAAATTTAAATCTAATAAGTAACAAACTATATTTCTCATTTACATTCGTACCGTGCGTTCAATTTATCTTGATAACATTTTGATTTGTTGTATTTTTTTTTTGTTTTTAAAGATATCAAGGTAAACAAAAAAGCAAAATGAAGGGTTGGTAGCCAAGTTTTTTTCTAAGTTACACATAAAACAAAACACTAACAATTTTGTGACATATAAGCTTATTCTATATTTTTTTAAATGGAACACTGTACTTCTTCGGACTCTCTAGAGAAATCTAAACACATTTCGTGTATAATATCCTATACCTATCTTTATGTGTTAACGAAATATTGACAGTTGAAAGTCGGGCATTTTGACAGGCTTTAAAACCTAAACCGCTCGAGAGCAAAGAGTCCGGTTTGTCATTCCTATCTTAAGTTTTCATGACCTATCGAATGACAGCAACTTTGAATTTAACCCGCGGATAAAATTAACCGGAACCTTTAAACCTCCGGTTAAATTCAAAGTCACAGTCATTCGATAGCTTCTGAAAACCTAAGATAGAAATGTGCAAACCGTTTTCTTTGATCTCGTGCGGTTTAGATTTTAAAGCCTGTCAAAATGTCAAAATGCCCGACTTTCAACTGTCAATATTTCGTAAACAGCTAAAGATATAGGATTTTATACACGAAATGTATTTAGATTTCTCGAGAGAGTCCAAAAATGTAGTAATATACAGGGTGTTCCATTTAAAAAAATATAGAGTAGGCTTACATGTTAGGAAATTGTTAGTGTTTTGTTTAACTTAGAAAAAAACTTGGCAACCAACCCTACATTTTGCTTTTTTGTTTACCTTGATATTTTTAAAAACAAAAAAGTTACAGCGAATCAAAATGTTATCAAGATAAATTGAACGCACGGTACATATTCTTAGAGTCAAGGCTAAATAATTGCTATAACTATATTATAAACATAGAACTTGTCTAACTCTTGCAGAAATACATGTATTGATATATTAGTGCAACAATTTTATTTTGGTGTCATGTTTACGGAATTTTGTAACAAACTTCCCTTTTCAACACTTTTTTATTCAATGGAAATTTTTTCTAAAGAACAAAGCATTTTCTGTAATATTCTTTTTCTACCCCCGTTATATAAACTGTACAATAATTCACTTTTATCTTAAATACAAAATGTCACTTTCTTGGTCACTTTATAGAAAGTGTGTCGTTATATCACAATTTGTCACTACCGAAAAGTAGCTTTTCACCAGTTGACCACCCTAACAAATTGGTTCTTCCGATAAGTACGTTAATAAATATACAGGGTGTTCATTTGAAAACTTCCCACCACGGATTTATCGAAAAGCAGTGATAAAAAAAAACGCCGAGGCACGTCAAAAGATTTGTCAAGTGGGACAACTTTTTAACCAAAAACTACTTCACCCCCTTTCACCCTCTGCCCCCAGGGTCAGCCCCTTAAAAATTTAAATGGAAAGGGGGGTCGAATGATACATCATTTTAAGGGTCTTTCAACTCCCTTTATATTTCGTGTATAATGTCCTATACCTATCTCCAACTGTTTTTGAAATATTGACAGTTGAAAATCGACCTGTTACCAAGTTTGACAGCCTGTAGAATCTAAACGTCTAAAGATAGAGCAAAATGGTTTGCACTTTCCTATCTTCGGTTTTCATAAGCTCAAGACACTAATTTTAGATTTAACCCGAGGGTAAATTTAACCGGAATTTCTTAACCTCTGGTTAAATAAAAAATTTGTGTCAAACGATAGCTTATGAAAAACGAAGATAGCAAAGTGCAAACCATTTTGCTATGTCTTTAGCCGTTTAGATTCTACAGGCTGTCAAACTTGGTAAATGGTCGATTTTCAACTGTCAATATTTCAAAAACAGTTGGAGATAGGTATAGGACATTATACATAAATTATAAAGGGAATTGAAAGACCTTTAAAATGATGTATCATTCGACCCACCCCCTTTCCATTTAAATTTTTTAAGGGGCTGACCCTGGGGGGGGGGCAGAGGGTGAAGTAGTTTTTGGTTAAAAAGTTGTCTCCCTTGACAAATATTTTGACGTGTCTTGGCGTTTTTTTTAATCACTGCTTTTCGATAAATCCGTGGTGGGAAGTTTTCAAATGAACACCCTATATAGGTAATTTGCACCTAAAGTAGAAATTATCTTGATTTAGAATTAAGTTATAAATATTTTGGTTTTAGGTTAAGTTAAGTTAATGTTAATATCTAACATTTTTTATGTGCAATGATGTTCTGCACAAATTGCAAAATTTGTTAAAGTTAATGATACACATTTCTTAAATGTCCGGCTTTTTTATCGAAAATCTGGGTTTTTGTCTTAGTTGTTCTGCTTTTGTGCAAAGACATCTGGCCTTAGACCAATTTGAAATTTCTTATGCACTTTCACATGCATAATATGTATTCCATATGCACGTAGATAAAAAAATATTGATAAAATGTTCCGGGATATTGATTTTGATTTCATTTAAAACATTGCAAGGATTACTTTAACTGTAATCAGCTGAAATACTTTACTTATCGTTTCAAAGCATATTATGCTTTTCTTTTAAATATATAGTTTTATTATAATACATTTAGATTTCATTATATTGCACGTTATTATTGGCGGTTTGATTTTTATGGTAAATTTAAATGTTTGGTTATGTCAAAGGCAATTTAATTATATTTTAATCACTCATTACTTAGTTTAGAGCGTGCTGTTTTTGTTATCAAAATATATTAACTATTATTCTTTTATAGGTGTTTTAATGCTCTTTAATTTGCTAATACCATTTGTAGAAGATATATATGTTCTATTACCGTAAACATCAAAATAAGTTGAGTTATTGAAAATCATGCCTACAAATTAGTATATCCATTATTTGTTAATCCGTTCCTGTGCTTGACCTAAGGTCTCCTTTTATTTAGGACACCTTTTATATGACCAAATATCTAAATTATTTAAAATAAAATAACTGATTTCTGGAAGTATCTAATGTCAAAAACCAGCAAACACGGTCACTATAATTATTTATTGTTTTAAATGAACCGAAAAGTCTTAATGTTATGTTTCACTGGTTTCATCAAAGACAATTTACAGTAATTGTCTTTCGTTTCTTTAATGCTTAGTAGAAAATAGGCACAACGGCAACCTCAGCTGGCGATCTATGAACGATATCCAAAGCAGATTTCTATAATGGCGCCATCTGTGAATCAGTAGATGCAGAACGTGGCCGATATTTATCGTGGAGGCTCGCTTTTTGAAGCGAGCCTCCATTCGATGTCCCATTTTAAAAGCATTGCGTCGCCCGTCTAAACTGTGGATTGTCTTTGGTTTGGTATACTAATTTTAAACCTACTTCCTTATTAGTATACCAAACTCAGTTTAACATTAAGAAATTATTAGGTGGTTCAAAGAACAAAATTGAAATATTAGAAGGAAGAGGAATATATGAAATTGGATGCATGGATTGTAACCAAAATTATGTTGGGCAAACTAGAAGTTCTATACAAACGAGATTCAAAAAACACATAGCTCGTTTAAAATATGGTAGAACAGAAAAATCAAGTGTTTCCGAGCGTGCTTTTGATAATAATCATAGAATAACAATTAAAAATTTAAAATTAATTCATAGTATGGAAATTATTAAATTTAAGAATAGTTTAAATAGAGATAGAGGGCCTACTCCGTATAGTCCATTGTATTAGTTGATCGAGCGTGACTAGTGGGTTCCGCTTGATTAGGCAATTAGTATAAAAGAGGGTGAGATAGATTTTAAGTTTAGATTAAATCATCCCCTCATGATGCTAATATGGTTAGCGAAACGCGCGTCGAGTGCAATAATTATTTTTCAGTATTGTGGATAAAACTACTTTAAATAAAAATTTAAAGAATTTTTAATTCGCCCTTACGGGGATAATCTTATTTCAGGCTAGAGAATTTGGCATAGTTACCAGTTTGGTGTAGTAAATTAATTGACTGTGGATCTGTTGGATTTTGTCTGAAGTCAAGATTTCTTTTTGGTAACTGGCCACGTGCGGAAGAATCCGGAACAAAATACGCCGTTTCCTTCCTCACGGGGTGGGGGGCCTTGCTCCCATTCGTCATCACCATCAAAACCCTACGTAACTAGGGTCTTTTATTTGAAGCGAGATTAAGTAGCTAACCAAGTAGCTATCCGTCAGTCCGGTTCATTGTGTTTTTTTGGAACCGACTGCAGCCACAGAGGTAGAGGCACTACCTTAAATTGCCACTGAGAGTTTATGGGTCTCAAGGCGCCTAGCAGCCTACATTCAGAAGGTCGGAGGTGATATTGGCGGAGACCAGATGAGATAAGTCTAGTTCAAGTTTATGTTGTACATATGTACAGTGCCATCAAATTAGCTTGCCTACCTGCTAAGTTTTTATTGTCATGTATCGAATTATGATATATAAAGAGCGGAAAAAATGCAAGTGAAAAACCCCAATATATGCGCATTTAAATGCATAAAATTTTCAGAATATATGCATCGAAATGAACAAAAAATGCAAATATGCATTTTTATTATATAAAAAATTATGAACATTAATGTTATATTAAATAAAGCCAGAACAATTTCTTTATAATTAAACCCGTTCTTCAGAAATCCTATAATTTTTTACCTATACCACAGACTTATTTAAATAAATATAAATGAAACAAAAAAAAATCGTAATAAAAGTTTTTTATTCATAGATACACACATTGATTCTTACATAGCAAATTACAAAACATAAAAATCTTACAGTGACAAAATATTATTTGCGATTATAAAAAAAATTAATAATACAATTAATAATTCAACAATACCATTGATACATTCAAATAATAGCAACTTACACAACATACAATTCGTAAATTAACAAACTATTCTTTGCAGTCATAAAATCAATTTATAACTAAATGTTTTTCAAATTTTTCCAAAAGAAAATTGTGTCTTTTATCTGTAAACATATGTTTAAAAATGGAAAAACTTCGCTCAACATCTACAGAAGTTATCGGACAGTATTTTAGTTTTGGAATTAATTGTGTTTCTAATTTATGCAAATCCAGTTCTCTTTCGAAATTAGTGAAATTGCCTATAAAAACTTCTGAAATATTTTTTTAGGATTTTGAAGCCTGTGTTATTTTCAATTACTGACATAAATTTTTTTATAACCGCAGCCCCAACAGTACCTGACACTTTTTTGCAATGTACCTCAAATTGATTTATTAAAGCCACTGAATCTGTCAAAGAAACAGAGGTAGCCTCCAATTTCGTGAGTGCTATAGGTACAAAAGAATAATTTGTTTTTATAAACATTAAATTTTCATTCACTGTTGGGTTAGAAAAAAGAGTTTTTGCATTTATTAGAGCGGCAGAAGACGAGTAGTTTAGATCTTCGATAACTTTTTTAATTAATTCAAAGTTCTCGGCATAAAATATAGCAGCGGCTAACCAAGTTCCCCAGCGAGTTATTACTGGTTGCGGTGGTAATTGAGTATTTGGACAATTTTCCTTATAAAATTGAACACGCGAAGGTGCTTTTAGAAATACTTTTTTTACTTGATTAATTAAATTATTTACCAATGGAAACTGGTCTCTTATACATTCTGCCACTCTATTGATACCATGAGCCAAACAAGTAACATGAAATAGGTTAGAACAAAATATGTTTAAATTTTGTGCTGCCTTAACCATATAGGGTGCAGCATCCGATAAAAGGAGTATGAATTTTTCTGACGGAACACTGTCGGGCAAAAAAAAGTTGGTTAATGTTTCTTGAACAAATCTGGTTACACTTAAATTGTTGGTTTTTTCAAATTGTTTGGATGCAATTAAATACCATAATCATTGGTATCCCCTAAGATTCCAATCAATGCGTGTGCAATATATCTCCCACATCAGTCAGTTGTTTCATCAACCAGAAGATAAAAATAATTTTCACCTACTTTTTTTTTAATGTCATTTACAGTTTGTTTGTAAATGACATCAACACTACCTTTACGTACAGTTGACTCGTCCGGTATGTTAAATTTACAATATTTTGTCAAAAATGAACGTAAATTGGGGTTGCTCAGTTTTTTAAGTGGTATATTGGCTCCAATGAATGCCTTACATAAGTCCTCATTGAACTGGGCTTGTTCGCTGTTTTTTTGGTTTTTCTTCAAGACAATGTTGTATTGTTTGCTGGGAGGGTTCCCCTCGTTGCAATTTTCGCACGCTAAGCTGGTGTTTTGCTGATTTGACTTCTGATCCACAATAAATTTTTTATCTGCATGAATCTGTAAAATCCAAAAAAGCAATAATTAATTTGGGTTTACATTCGTTAAAAAATCGAATTTAAAAAAATCTTTCCCACTTCTACCAAATAAAATATTTGAGTAAAAAACTTTTGTAAATACATTAAAATTGTTAACATTAGCTACCAATAATTTGCTTGAATACGTAATTTATAAAAGCAGCAATCTCCTTATACCAAAATACATAATATATCTTTCTTTTTTTACTATAAAATAATTGAGTAGAAAATTTTTATAAATACATTAAAATTGTTAACATTAACTACCAATAATGTGCTTGAATACGTAATTTATAAAAGCTAAAATTTCCTATTATACCAAAAAACATATATCTTTCTTTATTTACTATAGACTGGAAAAAAAATAAATATGGTTTATACTCACAATTTTCGAACAAGCTGTACAAAACAAATTGGTGCCATCCCAAGTGAACTCCCGATAGCTCTTTATCCACGACATATGGAAGTTAGTTTTCGGCATTTTAACAAACAATGGACAGACAGACACAGACACAATTCACTTTACAAAACGAGGCACACAAGAACGTTTCAAGTAGACGATATCAGGAATATTAAAAATTGCCACCTCTTTGAACTATCGGGTTCTGTTTGCAATATTAGTTGCTTTAACTGGGAATACCCTATAGTGTCGATTTATCCTGAGTAATTCTATGAAGTAGTAAAGTACCTCAGTCGCCCCCATTATAATGTAATAAAATAAACTAATGAACACGTGCCGGGCAATAAACAAGCAATCGAAAAGGGACGGACAGGGTCTTTATTTGGCCATAAAATGAAATAAATGCTCTATTATTGGAAAAAATGCATGTTTTGTACAAAACAGACAAAAAATGCAAAAAAATGCATTTTGCATTTTCTCCGCTCTTTATATTATTGCATGTTCAGATTCTACGTGAAATCTTAAAAAATATTGATAAACACACTATATGTCTATTGTCAGCCGTTTTCGAATTATTTAAATTCGAAATATATTTTCCACGTAAAGGCCTGGCTTCTCTGACCAGATCGGTCCGAAAGATTTCGGGGATATACGATTAACCAGGCCTTAGTTGAAATGCAGCTCTAGTAGAGCTGTGTTACGCATACAACAGGTTACAATAATAATATAATCCGCCAATATTTTCTTTTGTCAAGTCACAAGGCAGTGTAAAGTTTACTGTATTTTCGTTTTATCCATTATTTCCTTAATTGCCATTATGGTATTTCGCCAGTTTAGAACTGAGGATAAGGCAGATATGCTTCGAATATTTTTAATTAAAAACAAAAGTGAAACAGCTGCACGTAGGGAATATGTCAGGCGTTTTCCAGGACGAGCGGTTCCTTTGAAACGGATGTTATCAAGACTGAATAAGGACATAGCTGAAGAAGGACATATAGGTATTACATTTTCAAAATGTGGTTCGAAATTCTCGGGTAATAAATGAAGACAATGAAATCAATGTAATAGGGTATTTTGAAGCAAATCCGACAACCTCTATCAGTACTAGTGTTGAAGAAACTGGCAGCAGTTTTGGGTCCATTAATACAATTTTGAAGAAATGCGAATATAAGGCATATAAATATTGCAATGTCCAGAAAGTAACTGACGTCCATCGCCGAAGGCAACGAGAGTTTTGCTAAATGTTTCTTAATCGGTACCATGAGGATCACGTTATTTTAAAGAATATTTTGTGGACCGATGAAAGTTCCTTTTCTACAAGGAAGGGATGTAATAGAGAGAATACTCGTTACTGGTCTATAGAAAACCCCTATGTTATACATGAAATAAAAAGTCAAGGGTATGAAACCGATTACATATGGCGTAAGGTAAATAGTAATAGATTCTAGGCCCTATATTTATAAACAAAAAATTAACTGGAGATGCTTACCTAAGGCTTCTACAGCCTGCAATATCTAATGCCATTGATGACCTGCCATTAAATGTGGCAAACGGAATTATTTGGCAACAAGACAAGGCACCCTCACACTGTGTGCGAAGAGTGAGATATTATCTCAACGACAAATATCGGGAATGGATAGGTAGCGGTGGTATCATGTCTTGGGCCCTGAACAGCTCAGATCTCACCATTATGGACTACTTCTTTTGGGGTCACAAAACAGAAAGTTCACAAATTCCCATGTGCCCTGAAGAACTGAAACGCAGTATTTCGAATGCTATCCAAGGGTTTAAAGCAAGACCAGACACTCTTATGAATGCATTAAACCACGCAATAAAAGTTTATGAGAAATATCTGCAAAGAAATGGCGACCAAGTTAAGCAATTTCTAGAGTTATTACAATAATTCTTTTTTTTGTTAACACTTTCGTTTTTAAAATTAATAAATATTGTTACGATTTCTTTCTATTTTTTTTTTGTAGTTAAAAAGTTGCATAACGCCTGAGAACAGCTCTACTGGGGTTGCATATAAATTTAAGTGGAAAACATGTTTCGAAATTAAATACCTAATTCGAAAACGGCTGTCAATAGACATACAGCGTGTTATATCAATATGTTTTAAAGATTTTGCGTAGAATCTGAAAATGCAATAACATACATGGTGTTCCATTACAAAGAAAGTAAGTTAGGTACATAACTTTTTTAAAACCCTGTATATCACAATTCGATACATGACCAGAGAGGCAGGTAGTCCTACAACATGTTTATTGGTTCATTTCGAAAGAATTAAAAGTAACAAAGTTATGCCCATTTAAAATGTGGACAAGGTAATTTGACCGCACTGTGCACAAATACTTGTGATCTTTCTATATAATGTTATTGGCGTGTTATTAGAATCTTCAGCGTTGTATGTTGTATTAGATTGCGCGTTTATTTCTCTCTGCGTTGGATTGATATAAATACTTTTGGAACTGTTTAGGTGTAAGCATAGCTTACGGAGGCTAATTTAAATAAGTATACTTCTGGTTGGGGTCTATTTACTAGTATGGTTCAATTTATGCTCATAGTTTTTTTTTATTTCCTTATTCTTAAAATTTGATTTATATTGTGATAAATGATAAACATTGTCGTTCTGACTTATCGACTATCTGGTTATAATAGTTTTACATAACGGTATTTCATAAACTGAGTTATTTTGTTCAACTGCGACACGTGTACCATTGTAGACACGCACAAGATTTCGTAGTAATAGTATTATCCTGATGACTCTTATCGCAAGTATGATGAGACGATAGATATCTTATGCATATTGAGTTTATTATTAATTTGTTGAAATTGATTTTGATCTTTCGTAATCATTTGGTATATTACATTGTTACTTCCGTTATAGCTAAACGTGCCTAACAATTGTTTGATCATCCTTTTATCTATTTCACCTCCATTATAATTCAACCAAACGAATGTAGTTAATATTGTCATTTGATTTTGAATCGCCCCTTAAGGATTCACAAGACCGATTATCTTCTAGTTTGGTTCTGCCGATTTAGTTATTTCAAACCGGTGGCGCCTTGGTCAAAAGTAAATAATTTTAAAATAGTTAACCTTACCTTATCTTCATTGTTACTATCCAGCGGAAGTTAATTGTGACCATATACCATCATGGCGCCATGTTATTTCGGTTTTAGTGGATTTTCTTTAATGTAATATTTTTCTTGATTAATTATTTATCTCTAATATTTTAGAATTATATCAGTTTCGATTTGATAATTTTGTTTTGCGCCTGTCGTCGTAGTAAGCCTCCGTCTATTAATACTGCGTATTGACAAACTAGGGATTGGTATTCCGATCAGTACCTACGTTATCGATTTATGGTTTATGAATATTTGCTTTGGAGACCGCTGGCTGTCCACCTTTTGAGGCAGCTAATTGATGTCTGCTTTGGCAGATTTTAAAAAAGCCCTTCAACGGTAAAATATTCATTTTCCATAATTTGTTTTGTGGCTAAATGTTCCTTGCATCAAGCTTTAAGCCAAGACCATGAATATGTTGATGCTTCACAGGCTTTTTGGACTGCGTGAAGGGCCCTCGTTCAACTGTGGAGGTTTTTTTGTATGAATAGTTTTTCTTTGAACTAAGAAGTCCATCGTGTCTGTCCTGAAACAGTTTGTATATTAATCAATAACATGAAAGATATTTTGTTCTGATATCAAAAACATATAATATGCCTGCCTGCATATGCTGCTACCAATTCTGAAATATTTGATAATAAGCATCTTAAAATAACCCTGCAAATTTTCGTCATACCTCGATTTATTGATTAAACACGCACGTTGGTGTAAATCCTGAAATATTTATTAACAAATATTTCAAAATTGGCTACGGCAAATGCAGGCATATTATATATTTTTGAAACCAGAACAAAAATGTTATCCATTTTAGTAGATAATATACAGTGTGATATAATAAAAAATAAGCGGAACCTGGCGGTTTAGGAGGAATCCTCTAACTTTTGTATTTAAAGTTTTTCTAGTTTCAAAAATGAAGGCTGTAGGTGGGTGCTAAAATATATGGGAAAACCCTGTACACGTAGCTTTCTAGATCAACCGTATTCAAACTTGTAATTCATTTTAGCTTTATAAAATGACCAAAATTAAATTTTGCATGCATAGTTTTAAATAAAAAGTAATTAAAAATGAATTGCATTTTCCACGAAATATTACTCCCGATATTTCATGTTTAGTTCATGTTTAAAGGATAATCGGATTCCGCGTTTGAGGAAAAATTGCAATTCTATCCAAATATAAAAGGTAGCTGAGTCTCGCCATCATAATTTAAACTGTATTTTGAGCTATTATTATTGGCGTTCATTTAATTTTGCGCAACACATTATGTAAAAAATCATTGATATTAGCTTTCTCTATATACTATACTTTTATATTCAGCTCCTTATGGACTTTATTATGTTATATTTAAAGTGTGCACGGGAAAAACCGACGTAGCATAAAAAATTTAATTTTGCAGGAGAAATCAATTAAACCCTGAAACTTGCAATATAATATTTTTGTAACAATCATATTAAAAGTTAATTTTATT
Source organism: Pissodes strobi (assembly GCA_016904865.1). Taxonomy (NCBI): domain Eukaryota; kingdom Metazoa; phylum Arthropoda; class Insecta; order Coleoptera; family Curculionidae; genus Pissodes; species Pissodes strobi. The sequence continues at coordinate 40,250 of JAEQML010045015.1, read as the reverse complement.
GCTTTAATGTTTGTATACAAATATAATTTTATATGTGTAATTAATTATTAAATACTCTACTGAGATAAATAATGAAATGGACACAATACGTTTTGAGGTTCTCCTCTTGTGGCATTTTGATAACAATACAATATGATAACTTTAAAAATGATTTTAAAAATATCGGCAGGGACATTCCTTTGGTTATATAGATGACTACTGAGACGTACATAATACATCTGCTCAGAATCTCATGATGACTTTAAGGTTAGTACATATTTCCTGAACTTATCAGGTTCTTGAACTACTCCTCTATGTCGTTACATCATTTGGATATTGTCTATATGGTGGTATAAATTAACCAGCAATTAAAACATAATAATTAATTATAAAAAATGCTTAACCCACGGTTCGTTTTGCTGGGAGGCTAATCATCAACAAGGACTCATGGTCAGTCAAACTTCTCAGATGGAAACGTGTACGATCGAACATAATAGGCTAGAAGGACTCCTTCACACCTACACGTTGTCGAACAAAATAGGTCCAAGACGATAGGAGGGAAAGAAGGACTCTTCACATAAAGAAAAACCTGTAAAACATTACCATATTCAAGGCTTTTGCTTAAAACGCAACGCAAAGAGCATTCACAAGCATGGCAAATATAAAATACCAAAAATATTTTATCTGCCTCAAAGTGTGTACGAAACAGAACCTCTACAATGAAAATTAGAGAAAAATTAGTGATCTATCACGTAGAGCACAAAATGGCGACAATTAAAGAAAAAAATTGAAAAGCAACGCACCTGCTACGAAAACAGTGAAGAATCCAATTTACGAAGTGAGTATAGGCACCAAGCAAACCATACACTAAAGGCAACAACAAAGTATGGCCTAAGGCTCAAAAGAGGTCCGGTAGACGATCTCCGCAAGAGTATTTCAAATGAACTTCTCTACTATGACACTGCACTGCAAATCGCAATGGCTTGCCTAATTTCCGTGGATGGAGAGGATAAAAAGAAGCTTTCGCGCAATCTCCACAAAAGCTTACTCCAAAGTTCAAACTAGCCAAACCCTACGAGCTCCGTGCTACATGTAACATAAATGCCACGGTTCCGGCCAGCTCGCGGCAGGCACATTCGACAGAACTAGTAAAGGAATTTTGTACATTCTACCAACAAGCCATTTTTACGAGCAATGACGACATCCGACATTTGAACCCACTTACTTTTGTGATTTTTCTCTATTCAATTATGTGCAACACTAGCAGGCATGCTCTTATACAGTCCCAAAAATAAATATTCATAAAACATAGCGGTCCATAGCACACATAGAAGTTGGTCGGCCGATAGTATAACGCAAAATAATTAATAAAATTGAATGCGATATTCTTCTTCTTGTGGTGCCTATCCTCTATGGATATTGGCGATCATGTTGGACCATATGATTTTATTCACGGCGGATCTAAATAGGGTCACTGATGTCATTCCCGTCCACTGTCTTAAATTCTTCAGCCAAGATATTCTTCATCGACCGGAACCTCTTCTACCTTTTATCTTGCCTTGTAGAATTAGGTGAAGAAGGCCATACTTTTCGCCGCGCATAACGTGCCTGAAGTATGCCAGCTTTCGAGTCTTGACTGTTGTCAGTATTTCTGGGTCCTTCTGCACACGCTCCATTACAGTGTTGTTAGTGATATGGTGGGTCCACGATATCCGGAGCGGAGTATGCGCCGGTAACACCATATCTCAAAGACCCCGAGTCGTTTGCATGACGCATCCATTAGGGTCCACGCTTCGGAGCCGTATAAGAGAACAGAAAACATAGCAGCGAAGGACTCTCAGCCGAATGTTAAGACTGAGGTTCATACTACAGAGTACTTTTTTCATTCGGTTGCAAGTAGCTCTGGCGGTTTCGATCATGCATCTTACTTCCTGCGCCTGATCCCAGTTCGCATTAAGGTTGCATCCAAGATATTTTATTGTATCTACTTGCTGTAGGGGGATGTTGTTGGCAAGAAATTGTGTATTAGCTATGTTGTTTTTGCTGATTATCATGAGTTGTGTTTTCTTGCAGCTCAGTCTCATTCCGTACTGGTCACATGCCTCCGTGACACGGGCTATTAGAATCTGCAGTCCTTCAGCGTTATCGGCTAGTAGGACTGTATCATCCGCATACCTGAAGTTGTTTATTAGCTTTCCGTTGACATTAATGCCTTCTTCCACTTCATGCAATGCCTCCTTAAAAAGGTTTTCTGAGTATGCGTTAAAGAGCAATGGAGACATTATACAGCCCTGGCGGACTCCTCTTTTAACGGGGAACTCGGGAGAAAGTTGATCTTCCACGCCGATGACTGCTCGTTGGTCTCTGTACAGGTGTGTTATTAAGCGCAGATCTTTACCGTCTGTACCTGCTTCTTGAAGGATTTCCATAAGTTTCCCATGTCGAATGCTTTTTCAAAATCAATGAAGCATGTAAAGACGTTACAGTTAACATCGCGGGCTCTCTGTATCAGACTCTGTATTACAAAAAGAGCTTCTCTAGTTTCTAGGCCGCTCCAAAACCCGAACTGGGTATCACTGATGTTTTCCTCTAGCTTTCGGTAAATGCGTGTATGAACTATGTTGAGTAGAACTTTTAGGGCATGGCTCATCAGGCTTATTATTCTATATCTGAGCATTTTGTGGCTTTTTTCTTTTTCGGAAGTGGTATAAATCTATCTTGATACTAGCCAGTCTTTCGGTAAATGTCCTGTTTCATAAATGTTGCTCAGCAGTGTGGTCAACAGTAAGTAATTCTCCATGTATTTGGTCTAGTCCCGTTGCCTTGTTGTTTTTAATCCTTTCAATTGATCTTCTTACCTCTCCTAGTGTAATTTGTGGGCCTGAATCTCCCTGTATTCCGTTCCCTAGTTGTTGGTCATCTTCAAACAATTCCTCTATATACTCCTTCCATCGCGCTGTTCTTCCTTCTTTATCACTGATAATGTTGTCGTTTGCATCTAGGATTATGTTGTAGTTTTTGATTCATTAATTCCTGCTGTGTCTTTAATTTTTCGATGTAGATTAAATCTCTCGTGTGTCTTTTGCAGGTTCTCTATATCTTTACAGCCCTTCTGTATCGCAAGCTCTTTTTCTTCTTTAATTTTCCTAGTTATGCTCTTATGTATTTCCATATATTTTGCGAGGTTGTTGTTCTTGTGCGTTCTTCTTTCTTCTATCATATCTAATATTTCATCTGTCATCCTGTGCATCCCTCTCCCTCTGTTCGCTTTCAATTTGGTTTCTGTGGTACCAGAGATAATATTTTTGAGTTTTTCCCACGTTTCTTCTATTTCCAGGTAGGTGTTATTTGGCTGGATTCTTTCTTTGATTTTATTGTTTAGCTCTTGCGTAACATCGGTTTTAACGCTCTGATCTTGTAGTTTCTGTATGTCCGTGGTTTCTCGTTTTGTTTGTTTCGGTATCTTTTTCATACGTATATTAATTATGGTTACTAGAAGCAAAGTACAAATAATATCTATTTATACCGTGCTAGAAGGTTGTGGTCTGAGTAAACGTCTGCCGCTGGGTAGGTTTTTGTTGATTTAATTGCGTTTCTCTACCGCTTGTTTATAATGATGTAGTCCATTTGGTTTCTCACTATTCTTTCTTGCTTGTCCGCCGAGGATCTCCATGTATAGAGTCTTCTGAGTTGTAGTTTGAAGAAAGTGTTTGTTATAGTATATTCCATCTCCATACAGAATTGTAACAATCGGTCTCCTATATCGTTTCTCACACCCATTTTATAGTTGCCCATGTCGCCATCTACTTACTACTTTATATGTGATATTAAGAAAATTAATTTGGAACCGAAATAATCAGCATTGTATGATGTTATATGGTCATAATTAACTGCACCATGTATCATCAATTACAAAACGAAGTAAAGTTAGTGACCTCAAAATGATATATCGCAAGTTAAACCAGCTGTAATCAACCTGGTTTCTTCTAGGAAAGTTGAAAACTAGATAGAGGCAAATTTGCATTACCAAATAATAAAAATAAAGCTCCCTAAGCCAAAAAAAAACAAAGAAAAAACTGGATAGTCGTTTAGGAATTTATCCAGTAAAATCCAGTTACCCCAGGGAATATGTGTAAAATGCATTGGAATTATGATTCACTAAACCCATACAAGTTATAAATTTTCCAAAATTAAGGAATAGCGGGCTCATTCAATTAAAATCTCAAGCGAGTTCAATGTTATCGACAAGCATGTTCTAGAAACAAAATTGGAGTTCATTATGAAATCCACTTAATACTAAATATTTGCTTTTATTTAAGGCCATCACATGTGTGACTACCTTCGCGCTTTTCGGAAGACACTGTATAATGTCAAAACAGAGGGTCAGAACACTACAACGAGATGTAGATGTTAATTGATGGATTTTAGCCGAAATTAATTGGAGAAGCATTAATAAACTTGCTTTGAAATTTAATCAATATTTAAACTCATCTCATTTCGAAATATTTTTAACTCATTCTTGACAAAATGATGAACGAAAATTAATTTGAAATTTAAATAGCCGAAGAGTAAGTGAAATTTAACTTTAATTAGCGATCAAGTATATGACCTTTTTTTGACTATTATATAAGATACACAATTATGCTTGCTTGCTTAAATGTTATATTATTTATTATAAACAGATATCTGTCATGAATCGAATCCATATATCCCAAAGTGCAATATTAATTTAAGTTTTTTCCACAAAGGTATCGGAAAAAGTATCCTGTTAAAAAAATTCGAAGAAAAGGGTATATTTCTGGTAAAAACTTCTTTGCTGAAGTTCAAGTTGAAGCCTTGCAATAAGGAAAATCTGTCGAAAAAAGTTGGAAAACTCGTATGGGGTGCCATTCTTCCAAATAAAAACATTATAAAGCGGATTGAATTGAGGTAAGTGACCCAAATGAAATGGGATTTTGGGAAACAAACAAAAAGTTACTGAACTGATGGAAAAGTTTAAAACTGAATCGTGATTAGGGATCAAGACTGATATATGGGTGGATGAAATACAAGTTCACCTAATGTGAATGAGGAAGTAAGTTATTGTAATATACAGGATGATCGAAATATGCTATTTATACAAAATTTACTGATAAATAGAGATGATTATATTCTGACCCATTTTAAAAACTCTTCTTGATAGATAGTGATATAAATTTAATTACGTTGACAATTTAACGCATCTGTCAAATTTCATATTTTGATACGAAAATGCTGGTAAATTATTATTATTATAGCTTTCAACCAATCATAAATCAATTATGTTTGTTTATGTTTGTTTATGTTTTGTTTTGTTTGTTTATGTTTTGCTCCTGCACAATTTTGTATTTAAGGCTTGCTAATGTGAGATATAATAGTTGCAGTTTATTTTGGTTTAGTTTGTGAGTGGTATTGCATCAGTTGTGATGAAGATTGTTCATACTATCGCCTCCAAGAATCGTGCATTTTAACATTTTGATAGCATTCACGTGTTCCGAGATTTTCCCGCCAACTCAGTTTAACCTCAACTTCAAATAAAAAGCCGGTGTTTGCTGAATACAGTGTTGCCAGAGTGACCCGTTTTTCCAAGGTCTGAAGATGTCGTCCTGCTCAAAATGTAAAAAAGAGCTTTCAAGTAAGGAAATTGAGTATAAAATGATCTGCGACTACTGCAGTGATACACATTGTCTGACCTGTGCAAAATTGTCTACCTCAGAAGCGCAAGTAACTCGTCTTGTTAAGCGAACTCTGCTGTTTGCTTGTGAAAACTGCATTCAATCAGTTAAGGGACTGCAGAGCAAAACTCAAATCAGTAGGGCCAATGATAGTATTTCTGAATCGCTCGATGACATAAAAACGTATTTTGAAGCTACCTTGCTTACAACACAGCAGGCTCTAATCAGGGAGTATGATCAAAAATTTAAGGAAATTCAGAACAGCTTTGATGAAAGAATGGATCAACTGCAACGAGAATTCATTAACATCCAGAAATATGAGTCGACAAGCATAGGGAACCCTGTTGTTAAAGACACTGAACAACATTTAATAACAGCCAAAAGTGTCGAGAATACAGTAAATAATGCAATGTCGGCATTATATAGTACCAAGGCCAAATCTTTGATTGAGCCTAATTCAATAACTGGAACCAGCAAGCAAGAGTTGGATGACTTTAGGGGGGAAGCTAGTAGGATGTGGTTTTATATAGGTAGAGTCATTAAGTCGTCAAACGAGGCTTCTGTTATGAGATACATAAAATCAAAAATAACTTTAGACAATGATGATCAACTCATCGTGCAAAGACTCGATTCTGCTGGGAAAGCAAATTCATTTAAAATAGGCATAGACTCGAAATACTCTAACACTCTAAGTAACGAGTCCTCCTGGCCTGAAAATATAGTCTTTAGGAAATACAACTTTAGAACTCACAACTTATTGAGCTTTAATAATGGACGCGATATTGACCAGTCCTATAATTATCGACATAATAATCGTCATCACTTTGAGGAAGGTGCACAGCGCAGGCAGGATCAGTTCCGTAACAACAATATGGGCTTCAGATCGGGAGATGGATATCAGCGGGATAACAGGAATTTTCAGCGACGTTCCACCAGAACCAGAATGTTTTAAAGCACGCGGACCAGCCACTTTCTGTCTATTATCAGAACGTTCGGGGAATAAGAACTAAATTACAGAGTATCATAACATCAACTGAGAAAATTGAATATGACATTGTGATTTTTACTGAAACTTGGCTTAATGAAGATATTCAAGATGCAGAACTTGGATTTGACAATTTTACTGTTTTTCGATGCGACAGAAGTAAAGAAACAAGTCAGAAATCAACAGGAGGAGGGGTCCTATTGGCTGCTAAAAGTTATATACCTATATCCCGAGTCAGCTTGGATAATAACTCTATTGAATGTATGTTTGTGGTAATAGGAAAAGGCGTTAAAAAGTCATTAATTGGTGTTGTGTACTTGCCCCCTAAGACTGATATAAAGATTTATGAATTGTTCTGTGATATTGTTGAGAATGTTATAGAGAAAACTAAATGTAGCAAAATTGTAATATGCGGAGATTTTAATATCCCTGAAGCGAAATGAGAAAATGATGTATATGGTACTAGAGCGGCTGGTGGTCTGTCGCCACAGGGTAGAGCCCTTTCAGATTTTTTCGCATATATGAACTTAAGTCAGAAGAACACAATATCCAATGCCTTCGGTGGGTATTTGGATTCAATTGTAACCAATGTGAGTTCCGTTTGCGTCACTTGCGTTACTGAACCTTTGCTACCTCTTGACAGTTACCACCCCGCTCTGTCATTTGGCATTTGTATTGGTGGTCGGTTGTCTGAGTGCCTGGATCCTTTTCACGAGTTTTTCGATTTTAAAAATGCTAATTACTGTGCAATAAATACTTTTCTTGGCGCGTTTGACTGGACTCGGGCGCTTAATTCGGCTGACATCAATGCAGATGTGAGTCTGTTTTATGATATAGTTTATTGTGCCTTTGAAATGTATGTTCCGAGAAGATTTTCGAAAAGGCCTGTATTTCCATCATGGTTTAACGATTCTCTAAAAGAATGTATACTCAAGAAGAAGGCCGCTCATAAGAAGTTTAAAGAGTCTAACAATGCAAATGATTACAGTGAGTTTTCGGATTTGCGACGTGAATGTAAATATTTATCTGAGATTTCTTATCGTGAGCATATCACAAATACTGAGAATTCTATTAATCAAAACAGTGGAGATTTTTGGAAGTATGTGAAGAGAAAGAACAACTCATTTAGTATTCCTAAATCGATGTCATACCAGGGTCAGTTGTCTGATGATGGAAGTGTGGTCGTGGGTTACTTCAGTGATTTTTTTTCTTCTGTGTATTCTGATGGGGATTATGATGATTATGATTTTAATGTGCCTAAGTCTGTTTCTATGGGCTGTTGTGACATTAGTGTGATTGATGTTTATAACGCAATTGTAGGTTTGAAGGATAATTTGTCTGTGGGTCCTGATGATATATCTGTGATATTTTTGAAACAATGTCCCTTTATTTTAGCTTATATTTTTAGTATTATTTTTACCCGGTCGATCACAACTGGTACATATCCAGATCTCTGGAAGAAATCATTTGTATCGCCTATATTTAAGAATGGCGACAGAGCTGACGTCACTAACTATAGAGCAATAAGTAAAATGTCTTTAATAGCCAAGGTGTTTGAAATAATTATAGAATCCAAGATCAAACCACAACTTCAACAAACTTTGAATGGAAACCAACATGGCTTTGTTAATGGTAGATCAACTGTAAGTAATTTACTGATTTATGAACAGTTTCTAAGAAAATCTCTTGAGGATACTAGTCAGATCGATTCTGTTTACACTGACTTCTCTAAAGCATTCGATAGGGATTGCCATTCCCTGTTATTGGGAAAGCTGGAAAAATATGGTGTGTATGGAAATCTGTTGCAATGGTTTAAGAGTTACCTCTCAAATAGAAGACAGCAGGTAAAAATTGGAAACTTTATTTCTAAAGACATTATTGTTACATCTGGGGTACCACAAGGTTCACATTTGGCGCCATTGCTTTTTAACATATTTATCAACGATGTAACTGAATTTGTGAAATATTCAAACTGCCTTCTGTATGCTGATGACTTGAAAATTTTTGGGATAATTAGGGAGATAGAGGATTGCTTGAGACTCCAAGAAGATTTGAATGCTTTGAATGACTGGTGTAATCTAAATGGTATGCAGCTAAATGTGAATAAATGTTTTGTGTTGAAATTTTATCGTAACAAACATGTCATTGATTATGATTATTCCATAGGCGATATCCCACTTATAATTAAAGATGAGCTTAAAGATCTAGGAGTGTATTTTGATAAACATTTAAATTTCAATTATCATGTGAATTACATAACCAATAAAGCCCTGAAATTATTGGGGTTTATTAAAAGAACTTTACAGGATTTCAATAACATATCTTGCTTCAAAACCCTGTTTTGTTCCTATGTTAGGTCGATCTTGGAATATGCTTGCCCCGTATGGTCACCATTTTATGGGCAGTATATCCAACAAATTGAACGGGTACAAAAAAGATTCATAAGATTTGTAGGATATAAAATGGGAATAGCAGGAGAGGATATTGTATATGAAGAATTAACTAAATTAATTAACTTGCCTCCTCTTACTGAACGAAGAACATTTATTGATATGTGCACTCTCTACAAAATATTAAACGGTTTAGTAGATTGTCCTGAATTATTGGCTATGTTAAGCATAAGTGTTCCACAGAGATTGTTGAGGGAATTCGATCTGTTTAGTGTTCCTTATCACAGGACGAACTATGGTTTATCATCGTCTTTAACTCGTTTCGCATCAACAGCCAATGAATTGATTCGACAGAAGAACATTGATTTTTTTAGTGATTCACTGAATCTTTTCAAATCAAAAATAAGGAATGTATGGTGATGTCTAATTGGTGTGTGTTTGATGCACCTATCTGACACTTGCTATGTTATTTTGTTTTATTAATGAGTATTTATATATGTATGTATTGATATTTATTGAGTTGTTGATATCTTGTTTACTTTGGCTATATGTGATTTTTTTACCCTAGGAGACCAGTGCTTATTGTCTGTTAGTTTATTTATTTTTTCTGCTTTGAATGCACCTTGTTCTGCTTTTGTATTAGACTTTTTGTAAATGGCTGGTCCGTAAATAAACATTTATTTATTTATTTATTTATGCGATAATTATCCGTTTGTGGATTTTATGAATGATTGGAATGAGGCAAATCGAAAATGAGATCGATCAATCAATCAATCAGTAATAGAATTTATTTTCAAAGATACAGATTTATACATGCTTTAATATAACTTAAGCTAAGGTCTGTGCTTACAAGGTTCAGCTCACAGCTACCACGTATCGTACTCGATGCCTTGAAGAGTCAAAAATATAGTGCCATTGAGCCAACATTCCTTTCAGCACACTCTTTTCACCACAGGGTAACAGAGGGACAATTTTTACACACAGAAATACTGCAGGTGGGGATGAAATGAAACAGTGGACTATGACTGAGGTCAGATTCCCATAGTGGGCGGTCCGAAACATCTCAAACCAAGTTTTTGGGTGAAGTCATGCTCACGCGTAAAGCAGCAGCATTCAGCAGCAGCACAAGTAGCAGCAGTAACCTAATCCTATCTGTCTAGTTGCGTATTTCTAGTACGAATCATATAAGGGGCTGATGTTGGCCCAGTTACTGCATAATAGATAAACAGTAATAAAGTTCGCTGAAATGTTACTTAGGGTACCCCGTTCAATAGTATTCCAGTAAGCGTTTGCCTATAAGCTGATAGTGCTTTGTTTCAGAGAATTTTCAAGCATTGTTTTATAAGGAAAACCTTATGAACAATCCTGTTTCTTATTAGACAGTACAACTTATTAAAAGCAGTAGAGCCCACAACAATGCGTCTGACTCGGTAGAGGCGTTTGCATAAATGGGAGATTTCAAGACCTAGGTAATTTTCTACTCATTCTCTTTGATTTTTGCCTTCTTGATCAATAATTTCTATTTTTTTTCCACAGTGATTATCACGATGTCGTGGTGTTGTGTTTCACTTTTTTAACCGCTTGGATTCGGAAATCCGTGATAATTTTCGCCTGTCCTCTTTCTGTCACTTTGTTTGGTTTATGGTCATACTAGTTCTTTTTTGTGTTGTTTTTCTGGTTTTTGCAAAGATGCCAGTGGATCATTTTGGCAACGTTGTTATATCTCAGGACGCATTCTGACTGAGCAGTTTTATTGCATCCAGATATCAGGTGGTCATCAGTTTCCTATCTTTGCAGAGTCTGCGTTTGACATCGCTATAACTTTTTTGAACGCGTGCTTTGCTTACGTTGTTGGTTGATAAAACCTATTCTTGAGCAGCAAATATTGCGTGTTCTTTACATCGGCTACTTCTTGCATGTCTTTTAGGTACTTCCCATATAGTGGCTTGTTTCTTTTTCCAGTTCTCAATTCTTTTACTTATTGTATTGTGGCGATAAATTTTCCCTGCGACCTACCCCGCCTTGGTTAGCGCGCAGGAATATAGCTCAGATTCGGGATCGATCTACGTCCCGCTTCAGTTAAAAACAATAACAACGTCTATTGGTCAAAGACTTAACGAGAAAACATTAACACTGTCTATTGGTCAGAAGCTTAATAAGATTATATTATACCCGATTACTAAGATGCACATGCTCTCTCGATTGAGGTATATTTATGAATTGTTTATAGGTCTTTGGTCACTGTTTTAAAAATATAGTTTGTCTTAGGAGTTTGTGTTCTGTATCATTTATAGTTAGCTTTTCTCTTAAAGTTTACACTGCACTTGATCTAGTGATTCTACTTTCAACAATTATCTTTCTCAGAACTCTGACAAATTTATCATAGATTCGACTTTTACTACTGTGGATATGAAACCCTTGGACTTCGTGACCATGTGATCAAGCAAAGCTCAAGTTAGGGTGAGGAGAAAAGCATAGGTTAGAACCCAAAGCGTCCATGCGAACAACCCAGTTAGGACAGGGTGATATTTATTTAGTAATTCACAGTATTTATCTTGTATTCTCCATTTGTTTCATTAACTGGCAACCGACGTTTCTTCTCAGCTTCCAGCACTTTCTTGCTTTTATTTAGGCATTTTCCTAAGCTTCTCTTTCCTCTTTCGACCACTTGTTGAATCTGTATAAGGCCTCTTCCTCATATTCTTCTAGCCAGATATATTCTATCTACATCGCTTTTAGGGCGTAGTGCGTTGTGTAGGGTGAGAATTCTTCGAGTTTTTATCGAGTTCTTCGAGAACTATTTGTGTCCAGTCGATTATACCAGCCGTGTATCTAACCAGCAGAACAGTCCATGCTTTTACAAAGTTACCGCGGCTTAGATTTGACCACATAGTATTTCGAAGGCATTTAAAACATTCTTTCGCGATTCTGGCTTTCATTTCCTCATGTAGTAAATCTGTCGCTTCCAGTATTGTAGTGGTTCTCTTCCCCCGAGTCTTCTCCCATTTTTAAGGTCAGCATCTTGTGCTTCAGAAATCTTACCACCTCTCTTCAACACCAGAACAGCATATTTATCAAGGCTGAATTTGCTGCTGATGTCATTGCTGAATATTCTAATGGCGTTGAAAAGCGACTCGATTTCTTTGCGACTCATTGCAAACAGCTTTTGGTCATCCAAAGATAAGATGGTTGATTTTAGCTGCTTGCTCCAAAATTTCATATTCAATTTTGGTTTTTCTAAGAAGGGTTGTCAATGGAATTAATCCAATTAACGCAAAGAGTGGTGAGAGAGACTAACACAAACTTAGTGACGTTAACGCTAATATTAAATATGTTACAACATTTTTCGATCCACCCATGTGGGAGCCAATTTTTTGCCATAAGAAGTTGGTATTTTGCTCCTCGTGTGTTTTTGCAGCCCCCCTTTTGTTCTACTGGGTATAATTTGACAATAATCATATGTTTGTAGACAGATTCGATTACAATGCTGGTTAAGAGCTTATAAGTTATTGGTAAGCATGTAATGAGCTTATAGTTGTTAGAAATTGCACCCTTATTTTCGTCCTTCATAATGAGGAACGCTCTGCCAAGCGTTAGCCATTCTTTTGCGTTTGTTGTATCGCCAATCGAGAATGCAACCTGGAAAGACGCTTTAGCAAAAAATCATGTCCCTCATCCAGGCCTGGCGCACTCCAATATTTAACCTTTTTAGCTTGTTCTTTAACCATATTTTCTGTAATGACGATGTTGCCCATTTTTAGTGCGTTTATTGATTTTCAAACTCTTTTATCTATTCGGCATTTAAATTGTGAAGGTTTTCATCTTTCCAAATGATCTTCCAGTATCCAATGCTGTTTTTCTGGTACCGGCTGGGCGTGTTTCTTTTCTTGGTTAAGGGGTTTAAAATACTGTTTTTGACTGGTTTTATTAAGTTGATTTTGTTTAAATTGCGTTAATCTTTTTCTATGTCTCCCAATTTTTGTCGCAGTTGCTCTTCCTCTTTGTTTAACTTCTTCATTAACTAGAACCGAAGAGTGCGGCTTAGAGGTCATCTGTCACTTTCTATCCTATTTTATTTTCAGGCGATGTTTCTGGTGGTTGGTTGTTGTCTTCCCTGATTCGCCAGTATCAATCCTGGCGGCCGCTTTCGGCTTCTGAACATTTCATGCAGAAGTTTAAGGCATAATTGCATGACTCGAGGTAATTCTTTCACTTACTATTTTACTATTTTGTTGTAATTCTCCATATACTATCAAACTAGACCTGAAAGTTATAAGCACACCATATAACTTTCAGTTATAGTTTGATAGTAGACAACGATTTTTTCAGCCGGTATGTCCTACCACTTTGAGTTTCTACAGAGAAGGTAGAAAACATTGTGGTTTCTGAGGCAGATATTGTGAACTACCAAAATGCATAAACTACTAAGTAAATATCACCCTGTTCAAAGTAAAAATCAGTGAAGTTTAAGTGCAAATTTTAAGTGCAAACTCTAAGTGGAAATCTAAAGTGATACTTACCCAAACTAAATATAAATAAAACACAACCCAAACTCTTAAGAAAATCTTTATTTATAAAACAGTAACCAAAGACTTATAAACAATTCATAAATATACCTCAATCGAGAAAGCATGTGTTTCAGAGTCGATCTTGGTCGATTTTCTGAACAAAAAGAGATGTGCTCTTAGGCACTGAAATTTACCATAGGGCTAGTTCTAAAGTAATTTTGTAAATAAAACAAAGAGCTTTAGCATTATATGAATATTTTAATAGGTTACCTTACTTGAAAATAACTAGAAGCTCATAAATACACGAAATATAAACAGTGAATGAATATACGTAGTCAGTGCTACGATATCAGTCGAGGCAAATTTCGACCTTGAAAAATATGACATAAATAATACTCTTAAAAACTAAAGCATTGCGTAAACCGTTGTAATACCACACTAATATATGGTTATAAACATAACCTTGAAGCTATGTACAGTTAAATGTCTGTTAGACATTTAACAGCTACTTATCAACTATGTTAGCTGATTTAGCTTTGATATAAAATACAACAATATACAAGCAATAATAACAGGATTAATATTACCTTAAAGTCCACCTAAAAGCTAATATGTACACTATGAACACCATTGACGAGAAACGTTCAATGTTCAGGAGGTTATCTTCTAACACTGGGGGAAAGTCACTTTGAAAAACACTAGATCTATGGCTAGCTTCTATTTACAATATAGTTCAATTTCTTGCAAACAAGAATGACTGGAATATAGTGGTTTGACTCTGGTATGCAGTTAGTGCATATGGCATGACATGAATGCCTTGTGAATGCGGCTTTTTGGTACACGCATGAATGATTAGTAAATATGCTATACTGGTAGCATAAGTTGAGATCCGCGTAGGGGATACAGCCTTGTAATAACTTGAGTAAATTGGCAGACTAGTGCCGTTTAATCCCTATATGAGAATAAGGCATGAGTAGGTATGCAGACTAGTATAGAGTAATCCTTATATTAGAATAAGGCAAGAGTGTAGCAACCCAGTGGTACACGCGTGATATAGAATGTTGAAAAACCCATGGACAATACCATTGGGGACTGTGCAGCGCATGGCACAGCCTTTGAGAGAATGTGAACGTGTGAGATTCGAGATGAAACTCGAATACTGATAACCCCATGGACAAGGCCTAATGGAGACGCAAGCACAGCACGGTACTGCGATTTGAGAATTAGAGATCAGTGGGTCTCCATAATGGCAGAAAAGGTGAGAATGTGATTGTAAACATGATCGTTTACTTACTTGAGATTCCGAGACTATGCTCGATTGAGTGTGGTTTGAGACAGGGCTCGATTGTAGAACTCCCATGGATGAGACCAATTGGGACGCCATTGCTCGGCGTGAGACTCGTGAGAATAACGGCAGTATGTTTGCCAATAAATACCTTATTGTAGGCTTGACATAAAGATGATTATGCTGGGATATCACTATGTCACTTGAATAAAGAACTAGAGAGATTATGAGGTGTCAACACGTGAAAACTTGCCGGCATGGCGCCTAGCGACTTACATGGTCGAGGTTCAAGAGACTACTCAATTCTAGAACGTGGGAACTAGATCAACTTGAAGAAGTTGTTAACGCCCCTTCTGGCGGGATGATGTACATCCTCCGGAAATAGAAAGGGCGAATAATGTAAATACTGAGAAGCTATGTAAACCTTTACGTCAGCGATTGTCTAAATTAACCTTATGAACTTTAACACAAATCCGGTCGAAATACGTTAACTAGTTTTTTATTAAAATCGATTCTTAAAGATCATGAACTTAGGAGCTAACTTGATTACCTCCGTTAAGAGACAGTGATTGGTCGACTCGGTCGCCGGGGTATAGCGGGAAACGCTATGATTGGTCAGATGAGTTTAGGATGCGCGGCCGGCTTCAGATGAGTAAAGGTGGTTATAACAGATGGCGCTAGTAATACTGCCCGGGTAAAGCGGGAAGCGCTATGATTGGTCGGAGGCCTCTTGAGGACGCTTAACTTTTAGCTTTCTAGACTGTCTAGCGCAGTGGATAAACGTGGTAAACAAGAGATGGCGTTAGTAGTATCGCCAAGGTTTTAATTTGTTTAGAATGCGGGACAGTGGCGTGGAATGTTAAACTGTACAAAAATTAAATCGTTAGATTTGAAGACGTGTTCAAAAATGGTTTTTGAACAGCATGCGCATCTTTTAGTACTTGGGTATACTATATTCTTAGCAACATTTCTGACCGATAAACATTGTTAATTTTTCTCGTTAAGTTTGACCCAATATACGTTGTTATTGTTTTTCCGAAGTGTTTTCTTTATCACTCCGTCTCACAACGTAGAGCGATTCCGGATCTGAGAATCTGAGCTACGCTTCTGCACGCCAATGAAGGCGTGACGTCACGGGATAAAAACATTGCGTGACATTATGTCTGAATTCGAGGCTCCGTTCCCCGAGATCCGGTTAAAATGAACAAATTCAGTGAGTTTTTACTGGTTTATGTGCACATAGAGAAGCAAACCTTTTACTAATGATAGTAGCAATAGCCGTAAAGTTTTCCATGATCAAACAGCTTTTTTAAAAAACACTAGGGATTGAACCAAGTTACACGAATTTTTAATAATCTAAATTTTAATCTTAAATAACACAATTTTCATTAGTACAAAAAGGAAACCAGAACAATAAACTGAAAAAAAGGAAACGTATACTGGCAGATGCTGTTTAAATAGTCCTCGCTGATAATATTTGCTATCGATTTTCGGACGTAGTTTTAAAAATAAAACTTGATCTTTTATTATAATAAAAAAGGCTGGGAAAGCAAAAAACTGAATAAAATATCCCTCCTCTAACAGCAGGTATAATCGTATTAAAATCTAAATTCTAAAGATCAATGCTTGTCGAAATTCTACATCGCGAGAGTGAGGCCTGAAGCAGATATTGCATGAAATATACAAAGCAGAAACAACGTTACCTTATTATCTAACGGCTAACCGCGTAAAAAAATTTAATCCCCGAGTACAGAAATTAATATACCCATGCAGCACCGAGACGGGAACACATGTGCATAATTTAGTGAGTAACTTTCGAAACTATACGGAAACGGTTTTTGACCCAATTCCATCGAAAAACAACTAGTATTTTAAAAGCATACGCTAATTTACTCGACATGATCCATGTTAAATTGCTTTATTTTTAAGTACCTTCAAATTGCCTAGTTTTTTAAGTCTCGTGTTTATTTTAAGTATTTATAAGAATATCTGTATAGTCTATAGTCATAGGAATCTATCATTGTTGTCAACATTTTATGATCCTTGACTTTTATTTATGCAATTACTGTCAATAATAATTATAGGAAAGTAGGGCAAGAAAATTATATTAACCTAAAATAGTGCACATAATAAGTAGTTTTAAAAATATGATAACGGCAAACTAGCCAAACCAAACACCAGTTCTAGACAATACAGTTTATTCACGTAAATGAACAAAACAATATTATTGTTAAAGAAAAACAACCTGATTTTTTTCTACAATTAGCTTACTTGTGCAAGGTAAATGCGCCCATAACTGCATCTGTTACCAGATTTATCACTTGCTAGGATTTGGCTTTTAGGATGTGCCTTTTGCTGGAATATCAGGATCACATTGAGACTTCTCATTTCGATTAAGTGGAAACTGATTATTATTGACCGAGATATCAGGCCTGTTAAGTGAATTTCAGCTATTTGTTGCAGTTGTCAAATGGATCTATACGATCAGATTCTAAATCATTTTTAGACTGGAGGACTGGAAGACAGGGACGTAGACAGGAGGGAGGCAGGGGGGCTATGGCCCCCCTTTTTACTGCCTGGCCCCCCCAGTGGCTCATCCTAAACATTTTTGAAAATATATATAAACGTTTGTATTTCCATAAATGTTTAATTTTTAAATCTCATACAAAATTTATTACAATAAAACATGCGCTGCAAGGCAAAAGAAAAATTTATAAATAATAGTGCCTAAAAACATCTATGACGTGAAATCTTAATCTATTACGAAAACTTAACGCAATTTAATACGAATAAAATAGACGCTGCTGGCAACACTGGGCCAGCTGGCCACAGCCCAGCCGTAGTTAACTTTCCATAATCCACAACCTAAACATGGATTTCCTCTTCGTCTTCTGTCGAGTCAACACGGGTTTTGTAGCGGCTCATTTGTCGCCATTTTGGGTGAACACGTGGTTATCATTTAGTGGCCGTTGTTTCTCCCCGAGGAAGAATCGGGTGTCCTAGCAAGAAAAAAAAATCTGTCTGTGCCTGTAAAGATTGAGCTCACGGCTACTTTTTTACGTGTTTGACACCTTGAAGGTCAAAAATATAGAGTCACTGAGCCAGCATTCCTTTCAGTTCATTATACGGACTATAAATCACTAGATGCATCAGTATAGAACCACGTGAATTGAGACGGTTGAAATTGAACAGTGGACTATGACTGAAGTTAGATGCCTTTAGCGGTCCGAGGCATATCAAACGAAGTTTCTGGGTGAGTTCCGTCTATTGAAGCCCGCACGTAAAGCAACAGCAGCATAACCTAAATGTCAGGCTAGAAGTTGCTCTGTTATCTATTGCTCTGAGTTATAAAAAGCAGTACTTTATTGGTGCTTGTTCAGAAGAATCTACAAGTTGAATGATTTGTTTCATTGAGGCGTGTATTTTTAACGATTTCAACTACTTTTGGGTAAAAGTTAGGTGTGGCACTCCCAAATTTTTCCGATTGAACTCCGGCGGCGGCTGCGGCGAGCTATTGCAGTGCCCCTCCCCCCCCCTAAATTCAGACGTGCTCCAACTGCCACTCGCCAAAAATAATATTTTGCCAACGTCCCTGCTGGAGAGGTGCTTCTTCACGATCGCGTAGTTTATCTGCCCAAGCGTTGCAGGGCTTCTGCACTACCCGCTATTATCGCGGTGTCATCCACAAACCTCAGGTTGTTAAGCGTCATACCATTGATCTTAATCCCATCATTTGTGTCTTTTAGTGCTTCTTCAAAAATACGTTCCGAGTATAAATTAAATACCATTGGAGATAAAATACAACCCTCTCGGACACCATTTTGTATGGTTGCCGGTTCAATTCTTATATTATTATATTTTACTATAGCACATATAAAATATTAATGATGGCAATATCGTTTTTATCTAGACCCCTTATCTCCAATATTTTAAAGAGATCCATATGGTCTACTCAGTCAAACGTTTTCTTATAGTCTATAAAACATGTAAATACCATATTTTGCTAGTCTCTACAATTTTGAAGATAGATTCAAGCCAAGTAGTCCCATTCCGTCACGAAATCCAAACTCTGTCCGGCTGATATCTTGTTCGCATTTTCTGAATATCCATGAATCAATGATTTTAAGAAACAGTTTAAGGAGATGACTCGTTAAGCTTATAAGCCTATATTCATCGCATCTTTTTGCATTTGCTTTCTTCGGAATCGGAATGAAATCTGACCTTAGCCATTCCCAGGGAATCACACCGGTGGAATACATTTCGTTAAAAAGCCAAACCAGTGAATCTATGTGTTTTTCTTCTGAAAGTTTTATTGTTTCTATAAGACTTTGATTCGGTCCCATAGATTTTCCGATTTTGCTGTTCTCTATTGCTTTTACAACTTCCTATTTCTGTATTTTAGATGACCTCTCCAGATCACTGGTTAATTCAAACCGGCGAGGATCTACGTTTTTGAACAGCTGCTCTAAGTAGGATTTCCAGTGTTCCTTGAGATCTTCGATATCTATAACTGCCTTATCGTTATTGTCAATTAAGGCATACGTATTAGGTTTCTTGTTTGTCCCAGCCACTTCCTTTATTTTCTTATGTACAGTAAAATGATTGTTCTTTCTCTTCAGCGACTCGATTTCCTCACATTTTTCATCCATTTACTGTTCTTTGGCCCATAAAACCTTCCTCTAAATGCCCTTGTTAATTTCTCTGTACCTCTGTGGGTTTTTGTTTTTGTGTTTTCTTCTTTCATCCATCAATTGCAGTATTTCGTGCGTTATCCAGACTTTTTCTTTCTGTCCTTGGTTGCAATTCCTTTTCTATCTGTGTTACTCAGTATATCGTGTATTTCATTCCATTGTTCTTGTGCATCACTCATGAAGTTGTTAGTTATCTGAAATAAATCTTCATTGACTCTTTCAAGTGTTGCAGGATTCATCAGGTTCTGGATATCAACAGAAGTGGCGGAAGACTTTTGAAGACATCAGTTTTACATGTAATGACCAATTAACGGGTTATGGTCGCTGTTTATGTCAGTTCCGGGGTATGCTCTTCCTCCCTGTATGCAATCTTTGTATCTACGATTTATTAGAATACAAACTATTTGGCTCCGGACAACATTGTTTTCATTGTGCTGATGTGATTGCCAGGTGTAAAGCCGACGAGAGGGCAGCTGAAACCAGGTATTGAAAACTACTAAATTTTCTTCTTGACAGAATTGCACCAAAGTATCTTCTCGTAGGCTTTGTCTAGTAGTTCCATTTTACCAGCAAGTGAACTAATAGAAGTTTTGTCCCCCTTTCTCTTAGATATTTCGATGATGACGGGATATTTATTTTCCCTCCAAAATTCTTATAGCTAAAGCCTTTATATTTTGGGCAGAGGTTACAATATATTTTTCTACAAAAGAATGAGCTTAGATCTCCAATTACCTACCCATGCATTATCCGAATTCAAAGTTTTTCTGGAAAGCCACCTAAAAGCGACACCGACGTAGTACACTCTAGTGAATTAAGACATTCCATGGTGTTCCTTCATTTAGTTGCTACGGTCTTAATATTCAGAACGAAATTTTATGTCTCCCCTTCAAATTTTCATCAAATTTCCCAGATATTTTAAAACCTTGCAGAATGTGTTTGTTTTGTCATTAAGAATTAAAATGTTATTAAAACCCTTTTTTTCTTCAAACATCAGAAAAACATATCATTTTACACGCAATAGCAGCAGTAAACTTTCCTCTTATATCGATGAAAAAGCTCAGCGTTAGAGAAAAAAACTGTGTGCTTAAGACCACAGAACAGAAGTGAAAACTTTAACAAATACAAGCAACTTATAGTGATTTATATTTTGAAATTGCTGACCACTTAAAGTAAAATATTATCTAGAAGTATCCCACAAACTCATCAGAAACCAATGGGATCGATCCTATTTTTGGGAATGTTTTGCTCTTTAATGTAGGAAACATTTGTAGCTTCAGATTATTTGGTCATCTATAATAAAATATTAAGTGGTGACGTATCCTGGCAAACTCCGAAATGGCGAAATGTTTAAATTCAACTATCTCACACTGAATAAAAGTCACAAACACAGTATTTTATAGTCAAATATCATTTTTAATTTTCGAGGGAAATATGTTTTTCTTCAAACGTCAGTAAATCCGTCATTACTCGACTGTGTAGGCGGCAGTGAAGTTTCGTTTTTCCTCCGCCGGAGCTTTACTTTTCACTTTTCCGCCGGCGGAGGTAAAAGTGTTATCATAGCAACATAGATACAATACAAACCAAACATCAAAATAAGCGTCAACAACTCAAGAGTTATTAAACTAAAATTTGAATTATCACTCAATGTGTGACTGCATTTCTAAAAATCACTAATTTAGGAACAAATTGGTTATTATTTAACCGAACTTACTCAATAACTGCTTATCAATACGGAATTAAAACGCAATCGAAGACGCAATTTTAAAAATATAATTATTGTTGACAGTGTCCACTGACAGCTTTATGTTACATTACTATAGCAACAACCTGAGCCTATTCACCGACACCGCACCGGTCTAAGTCGCCTTGCGAACCCACTTATCTTTAATAATAATAATTATTACTATTAAAAAGAGACTTTTTGCATTAATTTGTCGACATTTGAAGAAAAAACAGCATATTTTATTTGGAGGAAAAGTTACTTTTCATGGCTTGCTCTCGATTACCAGCCTCACTCCGTTCGGCTGTTAAACACGAGCGCGCCATGAAAAGTATTACTTTTCCTCCATATGAAATAATATACTATTTCCCCTTGCTAGTGAGGTAGTTATAAAACTGAAAAATAAATACATAAAATTGCATTCTGTGAAAAGCTAAACAATATTTGTGATCCTTGTTTGTATCTCGACATTGGAAAGTAAAATTAGTATATTTCGATATGCTATAATAGTAAAACTCTCATCCAAGATCATTCTGACAAATCGGAATTGTTAACATATTTTTTTATAAAGCGAATATTATTCTTTCCCGCTTTCGTTGTCCAGAAAGTAGTTTCTATTGCTAAAACATCTTTTCGTAAACGAAAATCTCAAATTCGTCGACAAGCAGTTACTCTTTACCAAATAAAGTTTGTTCCTTGTATAGCATTCTTCTTTATATTATGTTTCTCAAATTTTACTTTTAGCATATGGTTCTTGTGGTAAAGAAGTAGATTTATTTGCCTGAAATTTTATTTTAAACGATTTGAAAGGGGATTTCCAGGTAAAATTTTATTTTAGACACTAAACTTGTGGCAATACTTGTATTTCATAATGATAAACTGGCATTGTTGAAGTTTGACCTCTGTCTTGCGATCATTGTCATGCTATGACATGTAATCAATATTTTCAATAAATAAAACAAGTTGATAAATTATGTTTACAATTTAAAAAAAATAATAATTATTTTTTAGTCTTATCTAATATTCTAACGGTTGAAATATACTGTATAATTGCTTTAAGTAAATGAGCCAACTCTTGCTCTTAACACGCGCCTGACAGCATAATGATCTTAGCAATTTTTAAGGGTCAACGTTCGTCATGACTTTTTCGCAGTAATTTTGTTACCTTACCGCAATACGGAAATTTAAATGCAAATATTCTGCAATAAGTAAACTTATTCAATATAAATCTGCAATGGGAAATGTTTCGTGCAATAAAAGAAAAATACGGAAACGCCAAAGCCAAATCCATTTCACATGATCACTCATACGCCGTCAATCCATAATGGCATTGAATCGCAAACTGGAAAAGCCGAGTTTTTATCAACGTCGGAATTCGAAATCGAATAAGCGACAAGTAACGGTTTAGATTTATGAAATGTACTAGAACAGAATTATGAATATTGATCTCTATGGCCAAGTAAACACAGAATTTTATAGTGAAATATTAATATAAATCAATTATCATTTAATTTTCTAGGAAAATATGCTTTTGCACTTGCTAATAAGCTAGTTTGAAAAATAAATACGGGCAAACGCATTCTGTGGAAAGCTGAGCAATATTTGTAAAAATATATATAATATCTTTTTAGTATCTCGTCATTTTTCGATGTGTTATAATATTAAAACTCTCATCCAACATCGGTCTGATACATCGGAATTGTTAACATATTATTTTTATAAAGCAATTGTTATTCTTTCCTGCTTCCGGTGCTTGGTAAGTAGTTTTTATTGTTGGAACATCTTTTCGTAAACGAAAATCTCAAATTCGTCGACAAGAAGTTACTCTTTATCAAAGAAAGTTTGCTCCTTGTATAGCATTCCTCTTTATATTATGTTGTTCATTTCCTCTATAAGAGCACTAACTTGCTCTCGAGTCAAAACTTTCGACTTACTGGCGGAAATAGTTTTACAAACTCTTAGTTGTTACAACGTAGCGCTAAAAATCAGGAAATTCTGAAACTTTGTTATTAAGTTTAATTTTTGAGGAAATTCCAAATACGTTCATGCCGTTAATTTAGAGCATGCCAAATATTTTTTGCGTTACACGCAGATTTCGAACGTGTTGACGGGTTTAAACCACCTCTCAAACGACAACAAAGCGATGCTGCAAATCGTTGGAAAGCAAAGCTAGTATTATAAATCATAATCGCTTAAAATGTGTATGCTTTTATTGTAGCTTTTAAGCCCATGTTCGATTGATAAGCTATCTTTACTGTGAAAGGAATCGTCATAAGGGACTTACTCATAGCACAGTTTACGATGAATGCATGTTTTCATTTTATTCAAATGTTATTTAATACTCTAACTCTTCAAAACAATTTAGTTTTAATGTATCTTCGATAAAAACATTTATTGTTAAACCAAGGTAACATTATTTCATAACTCAATATTCGCAGTAGGATTATAAAACTTATCGTAAACAAAGGCTGCTTCCCAGACATGCATCCAGCATGTGATAAGACCCGCCAGAGTCTTAACTAATATAACTAGATTACACAATGATGCAGAAATGATGATATAAGTTATGACTTAGTTACAATTTATATTATTTATATTATCAAAGATCATACATATACGAAAGACAGATAAGAAAGAAAGGGAGAGGCAAAGGAGCTAACACATATTTATCGATTATTTAATAACCTTCCATTTACAATATGTTTAACAGAGAGCTCGGAGGCGGATGTTGTCACATAGGGCATTGAGTTGAAGGTAGCAGAGATGTATGGAAAGGCCTTTTATATAGGTCCTCACGATATTAGCAGAGTACATATGAAATGTAAAAATAAATCAATTTGGATTCTGTAACACTCATTTAGGATCTTAAAAATATAGTCTGTCACATTATTTTACCCTTTAAGGTGACCCTTTTTTTCGTGCAGCGAATCATTGACAGAAATATGCCTTATTAGAAAAACTGAAAGGCACCTTAGTGGGAACTAGGCTCCTTGAGAAATACCTTACGTATACTTATTGTACGTAATTACCTAATACGCCTTTACCATCTGGCATTCAAAACAGCTTTTCTTCTACCAATCTCCTCAGTACATCTAGATATTCTCAAGTCAGTCTTGACGTTCTTTTTGGGTTTCTGGAAGGCTTATTTGAATTATTCCGTATTATTATTTCTTTATGGCAGTGGCACACACACTAAATGGATATCCTATGGTACTCGACGAGCGACGTGGGTGCGAAAATGTTGATTGATACGGTTTTTGAATAGTTGTAGTAATGCAGTGCGCCAGACAAAGGATTCCCTGTAAAGCGACTTTCTAGATGTTTCCAGTTGTACAACAAACGGGTGCACTCTTGCCGTCTGTCGCGACTATCTGACAGACGTTGCTGCCAATTCCTGGGAACATTTCCCGTGAAAATATCTGTAAAAGAGAGATATGTCTGCCACATATCTACGGTGTTTCAGTCAATCCAGATCCTGGGTCAACTGCGGGTCGCCGACGAGATGCATTGCTCTCTTCTGAATGGAACCCAACAGCTTTAGGGTATGCTTAAGTGCGGTACCCCAGATGTGTGAGCAATATTCTAAGCACGATCTTATTTTTTGCGCTATGTAGAGCAAGAGCAGCTGCTGCGGTGAATGAAGCTTTTTATTGTGAAATAGCGCACCAAGCTTCTGCGAGGCTGACTTTGCGATGTTAGTAACGTGGTCATGTCAGTACATATTGCTGTTGACCGAGAAAGATACCCAGTAGTCCGATTGGCGAGGATGCAGGAATGGTCGATCCTGCCATAATGATATCTGGGCCCACCGTATTGGCTTTCTTGGTAAACGTGACTGCTTGAGTTTTTGTTGCACTGAACTGGACCAAATTCGTGTCGCTTCAGGTTCGAACTTACTCCAGATCTTGATTAATTGTTGTAATCTGCTCATGTCTGCGGTGATAAGTCTCAGTCGGTTGGTGAAGGTTTTTCTGATTTAAATTGGGAGACAAGGGTACTGTCATCTTCAAAACTGTAAACAGGATTGGATTATTGATTTCGGTCAGCAAGCCACTAATATAGATGAGGAATAGAGTTGGTGAACTTATTGCACCTTGAGGCACTTCCGCATTAATGGTGAATGTGTCTGAGATGTGTCCATCAACTGCAACGTGTAGAGATCGGTTCTTAAGGAAACTGGTAAGCCAGCTGCAAAGAGTCCGAAGTTTGAGCAATCAGTTTGTTGAGCAATCCGTCATCGTCATGCCAAACTCTGCCAAATGCCTTCGAAATATCCAACGCAATCGCTCGTAGTTCTCAATTGCCCTACTCCATATATGAGTGACATAGGCAATATATTTGCGGTTGATCTCTGTTTGCGGAAACCGTATTGGTTATCGCTAATTATTCTGTTTGTCTCGAGGTACTTGAGTAGTTGCTGAACGTCTACACGTTCCATGACTGGAGATTATTGGAAGCAAGGCAATTGCAGCACAGTTTTTTTTTCGGCGCAATTGTGGAAGTACAACAAAATCCCAAGCTTTCCAGAGTTAGCTTTCTCAGCTGTTCCTTCAGAAAATTGATCAAACAAATTCCTATTTCAGTTGCTCCTCATTTTCAATTCCTTCATGCCACATGAAACAATATATGTCACTTTGTCCTTTTCTGTCAAGCTGACAGCCAGTAACATTATAAGTCGATAATTTCGACCTATAATAGAAAGAAGAGATTTGGCCATTCGGTGTTGGCAACGCCGCTGGTAAAGCGAAGCATGCCACTTGATAATCTGGTGGAATCAGGCACTTATCTCTGGGTTTTTCTTCTCCACTTAAAACTTTTTCCTCTTGACGTTTCGCATATTGCTCTTCCATTTTCTTTCTCTCAGCGCTGGAGTTTTGAAAGTCTGGTTATGAGGTTTTTTTAGTACGAAAACTGCGATATTGAATTCGTGTTTAAATTAAAAATTTGGAATTGGCGCATCGTCTTTCTGGCAATCAACTTTATAGTCTTTATAGAACTGAACTAATGTTTTCCTGTCTTCAATATATACTGACTATGCGCACGAACCTAAGAGCGTTCGATAGTACAAATTGAGGAAATGTGTTTTCTTATTCCATTTTTAATGTTTTTTGAAGCCTGCTTGTGTTTTTTGTGTCCGTCTAAGATCATCTCCTAAAACACCCTCTGACAGTGCGAATGCACCAGTTTGTAATGTCCACAGTCGAAGAGGAAAATGCTTTGCGCACTCTTATATTTGTGCCTTTTTTCAAAAATAGAAAGCATTGTTTTTGACTCTTCCACCATCTTTGCTACATTAACCTGTTGCTTCAATGCTAATATGATGTTTCGCTGCTTGATATCATCTCCCAAAGCCCAGTATGACTCCCCCCATGACATTTAGTTCAGTTTTTCGTCCATGTAGATGGTTGGGCTTTACTTTTTCTTGTTTTCGTCTTACATCCATGCTCTACTTTTTCGTCAATCTTGCATGATATCTATTCCTCCAACGTCTTCCGCCCTTGAATTTGCCTGAACCACATTTTCTGTATCAGAGTACGACGACGACGGCTTCTTTATAGTTGGGATCTTTAACAAATCGTTTGAATCAGAACTGGAATCTGAGCAATCAGTTGAAGTGCTATTAGAATCAGAACTAGAGGAGTTGTGAGCTATAACTATTGCCACTGAAAGAGGTTACGAAGCTTTATGCAGGATAATCGAGAATTGCAACTAATGTAACTCACCTTCAGTCGCATGTGTGGTCGGTACAAACAAATTAATTTTTTAACTTATTATGACCACAAAGGTGGGGGGAGCAATTAACTTTATAATTAACTACAATTAAATTAGCGGATTGTATTAAATAGGGTGGTGGGGGTTTTAGACATACGTTGTGAATTGAAACTAAGTAGGTATATTAACTAAGTACTTTAATAATGCAGGTGTAAATTGCATTTGAATTTAATATGGTGAATATATAGGTACAATTTATATACTATTTCTAAGCTACTTCCATTCATTCAATCATTCATACATAAAACTAAATATGCAAAACAGGTTACTTTTCTAGATCCTTTAGGAAATTTCTTAATGATTATATTCAAGAATAAAATAGCGTCATTCCCGAATTTAATAACTTTTCTATTTTTAACTACTAACTGTTCCTTTCTCACGAAATACCTTGATCTACTCTTTTCTATACTTCCCTCCAACCAGGCAGGGATCTGACTTCAACTCCTTAATATTAATAGTTTAGGCACGATTTAAGCTACAAATTTGGTACCGCCATTTTACAGCTTCTCTTCAATTACAGGTAAGCCGAGACGCTTCGTCGTTTCTGGCTTTAAGGAATTGCGTAAAAACGCCCAAAAGTGGTCTTTGTCCAACTTGAACAAATATAACAGAGGTACACTAGATATTTTCTAATATCTGTGCATACAATCGGGGAAATTGCCAAAAAAGGTGCAACATTTTGGCGCGAAAACGGGAACGAGAAATTTTTGCTGTTGCTTGACTGAGAGTTGAAACTGCACTTAAAATAACTAACAAAATGAGAGACACACTAATTATTTGCCTTAAACAGTGCTAGGACAGGGCTAGTTGTTTTTTGGCCCTAAAATTTAGGAGAGCTGTGACGAGACAGATCCTAAGTAGGTGAGTGTTTGCAATGCACTAATAAAACTAATTTCTTCTTCTAGCAGGCGCCTGGCGGCAAAACCAAATAAAGTGGGGATGGCGCAAATGCCGAATTCATTTGAGATTGAAAGGGTAGAAACTGTTTTCTTTCTTTATTTGACACATTATTGTATACACAATACTAACGGAGATAGGTATATATTACTTAGAGAACGATTTCCTTTACGAAATGTTCTTTTACTTAGCGGGAATATAAGCGTGGGCCAGCCCATTATCGCATTTGAGAGGGTAGAAAAATGCCCCTTCTCTCTTCGACATATTGTTGTCCACACAACACTGAGAGAGACCAGGATATATTAAATTGAAAATGATTACAAATGTTTTCCCTGACGCAGTGACAATTAACCATATTTCATCGATTCATTTATATAATGGGATCGACCATCCAGGTTTGGACTAACTGAAGAACTGAAATATGCTGATTTAACTGCACAAATTGGGCTGTACTCGGGGTTAAATAAATATATTCGAGGATTAATAATTATGGCTCATTCATACTACATTCATACAGGGTGTCATCACCAAACTATACGGTGAAAAACGAAAGTTATACACGTGTTGGGGTGTTTACCCAACAATGTGGAATGACAGAAGTTTCCAAGTTGTTACTATCATCGTTGTCAGCATAATCTGAACTGAAGATGCAGGATTTTAACTGGTTTAAATAGTCTTCATTAAGAAGTGAAGGTGAATCTGGAATAATGAAAAATGTATCATTACTAAGAAACGAAGTGGTCGGTATAAACAACTAATTCTTAAGTCATTTATGACCACAAAGGTGGGGGTGGTAATTAACCACTTTAATTAGTGGATTGTATCAAAATAGGGTGGTGGGGGTTTTGTTCATAGGGTGTGAATTGAATCATGTATTTTAGGTATTACGTGCTTTAATAATACAAGATTTTAATTGCAATATGATTAATATATACACTACTTTCAAGCATTCATCCTTTCATACATAAAACTAAATAGTGTAAATGAGGTTAACTATTATTAGATGTTTAACAAAACATCTTGATTATTTAATTTAACAAGAACTTCTCTTTACGGAATTTAATTAACGTTCTTTTAATATTTTTTTAATAATCCAAATTTTCAACTGCCAGCTAAATACCTGGTGATTTTAGTTTATCTATTCTCTCAACTTCACTTCACCAGCAACATAAGACTTCGAGCAGTTGAGTCGAATCTCGAGGAAAGGAATAGATTTGTCTATTACAAATTTCCAACCGCCATTTTACCTTTTCTATCTTCAACAGGAGAGACGCTACGAGTTGTAATATCTCGAGAAAATGCGAGGGAATTGCGTAAAAACGCCCAAAAGTGGTCTTTGTTCAACTTGAACAAATATAACAGAGGTACACTAGGTATTTTCTAATATCTGTTCATACAGTCGGAGAATTTGCCAAAAAAGCTGCGACCTTTTGGCGCGAAAACAGGAACGAGAAATTTTTGCTGTTGCTTGACTGAGAGTTTAAACTGCACTTAAAATAACTAACAAAATGAGAGACACACTAATTATTTGCCTTAAACAGTGCTAGGACAGGGCTAGTTGTTTTTTGGCGCTAAAGTTAGGAGAGCTATGACGAGACAGATCCTAAGCAGGTGAGTGTTTGCAATGCACTAGCATCGATTCTTTTATATATAGGAGTAATGAAGAACTGAAATATGCTGATTTATCTGCACAAATTGGGCTCTACTCGGGATTAAATAAACATATTCGTGGAATAATTATGGCTCATTCATACTACATTCATACGGGGTGTCATCACCAAACTATACGGTGAAAAACGAAAATTATACACGTGTTGGGGTGTTTACGCAACAATGTGGAATGACAGAAGTTTCCAAGTTGTTACTGTCATCGTTGTCAGCATAATCTGAATTGAAGATGCAGGATTTTAACTGGATACATGAAACATGTATCATTACTAAGAAACGAAGTGGTGGTGACCACAAAGGTGGGGGTGATAATTAACTTTATAATTAACCACTTTAATTAGTGGACTGTATCAAAATAGGTTGGTGGGGGTTTTGTTCATAGGGTGTGAATTTAATCATGTATTTTAGGTATTACGTACTTTAATAATGCAAGATTTTAATTGCAATATGATTAATATATACAATGATTTCTAACTACTTTCAAGCATTCATCCTTTCATACATAAAACTAAATAATGTACATGAGGTTAACTATTATTAGATGCTTAACAAAACATTTTGATTATTTAATTTAACAAGGACTTCTCTTTACTGAATTTAATTATTAACGTTCTTTTAATAATTTTTTAATAATTCAAATTTTCAACTGCCAGCTAAATACCTTGTAATTTTACTTCTTCTATTCTCTCAACTTCACTTCACCAGCAACATAAGACTTCGAACAGTTGAGTCGAATCTCGAGGAAAGGAATTGATTTGTTCATTACAAATTTCCAATCGCCATTTTACCTTCTTCTACCTTCAACAAGAGAGACGCTACGAGTTGTAATATCTCGAGAAAATGCGTTAAAACACCCAAAGAATCCTTAATTTAGTGTTGAAAAAAGGTAATACAGAGTACAGCAGATATTTTCAAAATATCTGTGCAAACAAATGAGAAAATCTACTAAATATCTTCGCGTCGACTGGGTAAATGTTCCTGCCGTCAAATTCAAGTAGAGAGGTGACTGGATCCTTGCTTCACGGGTTAGCGTTTGTAAGGCACCTTATTACTTCTTTCTTCGACTAAACTTAAATTTTGAGAAAACTAACTAAACATCTTGGCGTCAAACAGGGCAGCGACAGAGGCTGATGTTTTCGCCAAATTCAAGCTGTGCGGCTATGACTAAAGGCCCTATGCTTTGCGGTTGAGTATTTGCCAGGCACTAAAATCTATTTTTTCCTACCGGCGCGGCAAGGAGGACAGAACGGGAAATTGCGCGGATGCGGATGCATTTGAGAGGGTAGAAACATGTTCTTTCTTTATGCGACATATTGCTGTTTACACCACATTGACAGAAACAAAGATATATGAAAGTTATACGTTTTAAAACGGTTTCTTTGACGGAGTGACAACTTGCTTTTCAGCGATTGTTTCATATAACGGAATCTATTTTACCGACAATCCATGTTCGGACGAAGGAGTAACTGAAATACAATGCTTAAACTTCACAAATTGCTGTCTACCTGGAATGAAGTAAAATTATTCGGAGTTTAATTATGGCTCATTCATACTACGAATATACAAGGTGTTATCACTAAACTATACGGTGAAAAACGATAAGTTAATACATGTTGGGGTGCTTCCCTAGCAGGAAGAAAGGATCGAAATACTAAGTTTCTTTGTCAGGGATATCATAATATGTAATGACAGATGTTTCCAAGTTGTAGTATAGCAGTATTTTTGTCATATTCTAAAGTAGGATTCTAAGCTGGTCATCTTTGTGCCGGATTAGATGAAATTATAAAGTAATGCTTTCTGATTTCGAATATAATGACCGACTCAAAACACCTTTTTTTTAGTTGCGCCACTATAGAACTCAGTGAATGAAGTGTTCCCATAATTCAGCCAGATAACTCCACATCTCTGGCGATGGCACGCATCTTCCTCGGCTTGGCATTCGTTATACCTTGCGAATTAAGTACATTCCTCTTGAAGTATACTTTAGTCAACGTCGGGCGGTCGGTAAATATTACTTCGACGATTCTTTGTTCTCCAAACACTTAATCAGGTATGAGGCTTTGTGATGAAGCATGCTACGACAATCATGCCCTATTTCTTTAAGACTATGAACGTTTCCACCGTTTCAATACCAGGGGCACCCACCTTCGGATTTGAATAATTGTCAGTCGCTCCCATTTCCTCTGATCAGCAAACTCAAGAGGATTCTAGAGTAGAACATATTAAAAAAAAGCGACAGCTTTTCATGTTGTGCTAATACATGTCTGTCGCATTCTACGTCGTGTTTTGCTTCACATGTAGCGAAGGATGATACATTTCAAGACATATTAATTTTAATTATAATATAATATCAGCAGGTAAGTAAGAGAACAAGTAACTTGAATTTTACTTCATATTTCTGCGTCTAACGGAGCCGTCACAATTTCTTATTTTTTACGCCTTTACCATATCGGTGGTTCCCATAAGATGCAATGGAATGCGGTTTAACTTAACTCCTAAAATTGTGTCGGAATAAATCTAATGTACCTAATTCACAAAAGACCATTTGGAACTTAAAAGAACAATTTGGAATCTACAGTTTGAAATTTTGCTCTGATTATATCGTATGCATTAACCAAAATAACAAAAAAAAAAAACTAGGAATATATGCCATAATTCCACTTCAACGGATAAAGGCATTTTCGTGATGTTAGTCATCCGTGTGTGGAATTTAATACAAGCGGCCATTTAAACTGAATGTACCGTATACTCATACAAACAAAAATCAGCTTATGCAGATTTGAAAGTGCGCCAGATTGGTTAATCACGCTTACGCCCAATGAAAAATAAAGGGTGAAATTTGGTATTCAGCTTTTGGAATGCATTGGAAATAAACACATTTATAAAATGAGATTTTATTTGCTGAACAAAAAAAAAGAGTATCTGAATTGACGAAACGCATATTCTCTATTTGTATTTGTGTTTTACATATAACAAATTTTTACGCGTTGTATATGCATTGAAGCAATGCGAATAAAATTGTCAAAGGGTGTTTTTCGAGAGTATAAAGCCGATTAATTACAAAATGAAACAGGCATATTGAAAACGGCTAAATTTTTTTATCTTCATCAAAATTGCCTTGTATGTAGTGTTTTTTAGTTTCCTCAACGTGCAAATATTTTGGGTGGTATGCTGGGTCAACCTGATCATCGAAATATTAGCTGCAAGTATTTATTTTGCAACTAAAGCTTTTTATTTATTAAATGCATTTACTGACAATTTTCATTTTTAAATTTTTCCTCCTTATCAACAACGAGGGCAGATTTGTTTCTCGAAATGTCCACTGTTTTCCAGTTCTTTTAGGTTTTTCAGCAAATCACTAAACGAGCACTTGTGCTGGACCAGAGCCGAAGCAGCTCTATTTTTCAAGAAGCGTACAAATGAAGTGGACTAAAAGGCAAAAATTTGTAAGATAAGCATGAATCCTTCGCAAAAATATTCAACAACAAAGGTTGATGAAGCAACATTTTTCAAAAAAATAATAAAAAAAGTCGTTTGAATATGGAACAGTAAATAATTTGTACCTGTGCGGTATCTAAGAAAAAAGGATAAAAACTCTAATATGTAAGTTAAGCTTTTACTTATTCCATTAAATTTCAAGTTGATGAATTTTTTTAAAACTCGGCAACTCTTTTTTTCAAAATGTGATTATTATTTATTTTTCCACTAGGTAACAGTGACTATTACACTGTTGCCAGATTGGGAAATTATTTGTCTCATTGGTTTGGTTTTTTCACTATGTGTAACCAGCCTTAAGCGTTGGATGCCAAATATGTAACCTTATTTGCTAATTGTTCAATAGGCGATCCATATGCCATGGTTTAATCAGCGGATTCAATTTTTTTTTTAAGACGTGGGTCTATGTCTTGGCAGTTAGGGTAGGGCGCCACAAATTTTTTTTACAAGAAATTTATCAATGATTATTGATCCTTGAAAATAGGGCAATAAAATTTAGAAAAATGCCCTGTCAGCGAAGGTTGATAAATTTTGAATACACAGATTAGTTATTTTTTTGACTGCAATTTACCAAAATAAACATCAAGATTACAAATAACTTATTTATTTAAAAATGTATACACCAAATCTTTCAGAACAATAATTAATCCTATCTAATAAAAAGATTACAAGAATAATAAATCATAATAACATAAGATACTACTTGTTAAACTAGGCCCTATAACCTTAATATTGCCAAAATCTTATTGTATAGGTATAGCCGTTAAATATCTATAGGTAATCGAATTGAGCTCAAGTCGAATCCGATATCAAGGCGCCAAATTCAATTAGTAAATTTCAGTTATATGGTATAAATTACTGCCATGAGCTTTACAGCCAAATACAGTAAAAATTAACTCAATCAGCTATTCGGACACTAGCCAAATAAATACTCTAACTAACTAAAGATTAAATTAATTCCCTTTTTTAAAGGTAAGCTCGATAAGCAACGTAGCTAAGATCAATAAATGAAACGAGAATTAATGAGATTATAAACGATAGACGTCAAACGACCTACAGTTGTCTAATTATAAATTTATTAATAAAAATGATATATAACTATAAGCTATATACGGTTATCAAGGCAAATGACCGACAGTCATTTGATTATATATTCATTAATTAAAATGATATATTACGGTAAGAAATACAGGGTTATTTATGCAAACTACTTTCAGTCGCCTTATTGAAATGATATATCATGGTAAGAAATATACGATAATTAAGACAAATGACCTACAATCATTTGATTATATATTCATTAATTAAAATAATATATACTGGTAAGCTATATACGGCAATTAAGGCAAACTACCTACAGTCGCCTAGCTACAAATCCATTAATAAAGAGGGTATATAACGGTAAGAAATATACAGTAATTAAGGCACTTAAATAAATTAAAATCCATTTTACTTGATTGTGGTCGAGTTGTAGACACTGGCGCTTCCTGCATAGTACGTCTCCACCATGTGGTTGCGTCACCCCGACCAAGAAAAGGCCCCGATACGGCTAACTGACGATGACGGCCAGATTAGCAAGGTAAGTGTAAAATTCTACCTCACAAAAGGAATTCTACCCCATAGAAGGAATCCTGTCTCACCCTAGGTAAAAGATACATAACTTTAGCCATCTTGAATAGAAACACTCGTGTTGAACATACCTTTAAAAAAAGGAGTCACCACACTAGTACATCACACAACGTTTATAGATGATATGGCCCATAATTTTTTGAAAATATACACTCTACTACGGCCTGCCCGCCTTGAGTGCTCAGGCTAGAAGGGCTGTCAATTTTCTCAAAAAAGGATATATACCAACTCTGTCAAGTGGCGATCCAATCGGATATATCTGTCGAGCAAGTTGGTACTCCGGAACTAAAGTCTCGAGAAGTAAGGTAGCGAGAGTATCGATAACACAAATCGACCAGTAAAAGGAGAAAATCGCAATACTATATTTTATAACATTTATATACATTAGGAAGTTATCTTAAGCTTACAAGATTATACTAAAGCATTTGGTATGCTTAATCATATAAATTTGCTGTGAATTTTAACCTAGACAGGGTTTGATAATAATGCTCCAAATCTTCCGTCATCTCTTATATCTAACAGAGTTAGTTTAAAGGGCGGATAAGTCTAACCTGTTTAATGCAGTGTCTGGCGTCCTGCAGGATAGCATACTTGGACCTTTGTTGTACACAATATACACATCTCAATTTAAAAAATGTTTAAAGCATTCTAGTTGTCATATGTATGCAAATGACACAAATGTATTTCAGTTTCGATCCTTCTCAGATCGCATATACAAATGACTGCATAAAAAACATCTTTAAAAATTTACCCAGCTAGTAATATTAATATTGAACTAGAACAAGATATAATTACATTTAAAAATTCAGAAAAAAAATTGAATCTTGTTTTAGATCAAAAATTAACATTTAAAGAACACATTAATTTTAGGTTGAAAGTAGGGCATACGGCTCTAAAAATTTTATTCTCTCCTAGGTGTTATTTATATCTAGATACAAAGAACTGCTCTGCGAATCTCTGATTTATTTTATTACCCTTAAAAAATTATTGTGATAATAATGTAGGCCTTGCCTATGCATGGTCCAGTGGCGGACTAAGAACTTGTGAGGCCTGGGGCGGTTTACTATTTGGGGGCCATTGAAGGGCGTATTTAGCTCCGAGTTATGGGGGGAGACGGGTACTGAGGCTCGCCGTCGGAGACTAATCCGCCGAAAGTGGTAAATTTTTAGGGTGCCACGCCCAATTTTTACCCTAAAGCCGTTAAAGAAACACTCCTTCCACGAGCGGACGAAGCGGATTTTACCATGAGTTCATGGGGCCCCTTAGTATATTTGTTTAGGATATGCTTCCATTAATGACAACCAAAAAAGGCCACTTTTCCAATTTAAATTCATGACAACCAAAAAAACCTCAATAAAACAATAACTCCGTGACAAGTTTTATTTCTAACTTGATATCATATACAGCGCCGGCCATAAAGTTGGGTACATATCTGCAACTTATTATTTTGAAACAATCACAAAAGCTCCCATATACTACGTATAGTATATGTGGGAGGTGAAGCTAACAAGTATGTATGCAGATACCTACCTATATGTACTAATACATTTTTTTCTAGTTATTTTTTGGATTTAAGTCAGAAACAACCCCCAAAAGAATAAAAACGATCAACATACTCATCAAGGAAAAAATCGATCCCAAAACATATAGCCATAATAATAATACATAAGTAAAATAAAATGTAAGTAATACAGTTGAGCTATGAACTCTATATAATTACTTAAAAATATGTTAACGAACTAAAGTTATTAATTAACTTATCGTAATCTAAATTTTCAGATATTTTCCTCTGTATTACTTGACAAATTATTTAATCTGTCGTCGGTCATTGTCGAACGCAAATAATCTTTTATTAATTTGAGTTTTGAAAAAGCGGACCGCCCCCACCGTCCCCCCCTTAGTCCGCTACTGGCATGGTCGATCATAGGCGAATTTAAAAACTTCAAAACTCTTGCCTAAGATTGATTTTC
Organism: Pissodes strobi; assembly: GCA_016904865.1. Lineage (NCBI taxonomy): Eukaryota > Metazoa > Arthropoda > Insecta > Coleoptera > Curculionidae > Pissodes > Pissodes strobi. The sequence goes on along the minus strand of JAEQML010045015.1, from coordinate 3,568 downwards.
GATATACGTCGAAGGGAACATATTTTCCATAAACTCCAAACTAAAAATGGCTCAATACGTATGTGCATTTTGTTTTTGTTACCCGATAGTTAAGTATAAAACTCCCCCTATATACTGGGGAGAATTGTCTATTGGACCGATGTGGAAGGATTATATCATTTAAGAAAATACTGAATGGCTCTTACAATAATAGTGTTATTGCCACGAAATGCATCTGGAACGCCCATCTTTTTTTGACCTCGTTTCGTTTCTAGAATTACGTCTGGCTGTAGATTGCGTTTTATTTAATTCTAGACATTCGAGAAATATTCTGAATTACTGTAGAATATCTTAATATATAAGGTAGGACCACATGAGTTTAGTATAGTATATAATTTGAGATTAGAAGAGTAATAGTGTATTAACAATAATAGTGTCATTGCCACGAAATGCACGAAATGCTTCTGGAGCGCCCGTCTTTCTTTGACCTCGTTACGTTTCTAGAATTCCGTCTGGCTGTAAATTGCGTCCTATTTAATTCTAGACATTCAAGAAATATTCTGAATTATTCTAGAAAATTCTAGGCTTCGGATATCGTAATTTATAAGCGAGGATCACGCGACTTTAAGACAGTATATAATATAACATTGTTAAGAAATAGTAATTAAGAGATTAGAAGGGTAATACTATAAAAGAGTAAAATTGTAACAATATGATTAATGCAATAATAATCTTTAGAGCAGTATAGCTTTTTGGAGACTATTTGAAGATCTCACGGAAAACTAAGAGAATGTTAATCCGGTATCTAGTTCTTCGGAGTGTAATCCAGAATTTAAAAGCAAAGATTTACATGTGCAGTGCCATCGCACGCACGTAATGCGTAATAAAATGAACAAAGTTTGGACAAACATAATATTATAAGAATTAATGAACCACAAATTATCAGTGTCGACAATTTATCATGCTATTAATCAAAAAAAATCTAACGCATATGTCCTAGATATCTTCGATATCTGACGACTGTCATCGTATTTAAATAATATATATTTTAGGTGATTTCAAACGTATCTCCTACTCTGAAATTAAAAGCGTCCAGAGAATTAAGTTTCTAAAAATAAGGCCATAGTTATTATAACTGTAAGAACCTGGGTAAATATTCAGTGAAAAAAAGCATTATAAAAATTTAAATTTTCATCATCAAAGTGAAAATTTTCAGAAACAACTCATACACGTTTTTAAGTGCGCATTTGGAACACATGAGATATTCCTTGTCGTATAAATAAAGTTAAATATAATTATTCCTAAATGTTAACATTGGCACAAAAATACTGTATCTAAATGACATCAAGCAGGAGAATTGCAGAGTAAATTGGAATGTCTGATAATCCCCAGATAATCTTTCGCTCGACGGGTTTTCAAGCTCCGTAAAGAGATTTATATATCTTAACTTGAAAGTCGGCTGTAGTTTTGGGAAAACTTACCGTCGCTCAACTGGCACTATAATACATAATACTTTATCTAAAATAATTTAAATTAATGGCAAATTGATTCTAGCCTCACAAATTAATATTCAACAAACTTAAAATAAATACAAATATTTAAAAAATAAAAAGTTCTTTTCAATGTAAAATAAACTGCCATGGCATCATGGTAGAATTTGTCAAGAAAATGAGGTGTTATAAATGGTTTTGTATACTTATTACTTTTATTAAAATTTTGACAATTAGGTAATTTAGAATAAAGATTATTTTTTAATTATTGTTGAAAATTTTCACCCTTAACCGCCAACACTTTGTAATATTTTCAACAAGTTTCCAGCCTAGAACACCTTTATGTTTAAATGGGATCACCTTTCGACAACATTGGAATATTTGTAAAAAACATCACTTTCAAGGGATGAGTTTCACCTTTAAAATTTCTAGGGGTAAAATTTACCCCTAATAATTAGTTAGGGAATATAGGGTATGTCACACCTTCTTTTGAAGGTCTCTCTGTTTTTTTTTTAAACAAATGATTTTTTTTAAATCGATCAATTAGTTATCGAGATATGCGCATTTAAATTTTTAGTGGGTCTAGATACAAAAAATTTTTTGACGTACTTATACTAACTAAACCGTCTTAATTGAGTAAAAAAACAATATTTCGTGAAAACTTCTTGAATTTTTGCACCTGGGCCCACAACATCAGTAATATTAAATGCGCATATCTCAAAAACTTATTGTTCGATTTAAATAAAAATTACTGTATTGTAACATACCCTAAAAAGGGATGGCACATGCCCTCTGTTCTACATCTAAATATTAGGGGTAAATTTTACCCCTTGAAGAAGGTTCGCTCTAGAAAAATCGAAAGGCGTTCAAACTACGCTTTTCGCAAATAAAATCGACGGGTCCTAGGGAAATTTAAGAAAGCCTTAAAAATTTTAAATGTCAATGTTTATTTTACCCATGGTAATTTTAGCCGCAATTATCTCAAAAACTAATTGGCAGATTATAAAAATAACGTGAGCCCTCTAAAGGCAATCTAAATCAGACAAGGTACCATACGACTAGTGATGGGCTTATTCGAATGAAAAATAACCTGTTACCCGGTTATTAAAATAACCTGTATTATTCGGTTTTAATTCAACAAGTATTCGAATGAACAATAACCTGAACCTGATACGTACGAATTCAAATACGAACACGAACTACGAAGGAACAAGCCTCGCTGTCGCGTCGATCTGTCCAATGATCAACGAGGAAGGAGTGGTTTTAATTTAGTTATGAGTTATGAAGCAAGTTTCGATGTTTTAGCTCGAATAAAAGATGAGTTTTAAAATTTTAAATGTACCGGTAGGATGTGGAATGTGGAACTGGAACTTGGGGGGTTGAAAACTAGCGAATATTAAGTTAAGATTACATAATTTACTTTTATTGCGTACCTAACTAAAAAAATATCCAATTTTCGGCGCCTGAACGCCTAAAAAGTGCAAATACAGCAATTTGTTTACATCTTCAAAGAATCAAAATAAAAGGCGGTCGCTTTTGATCCGGCCGCCGATATTTTTTGTTGCGACTAGCAAGCAGCCCCACATATTTCTTATTTCTTTCATTCATTTCTTCGTAATGAATACGGCCTGCTTTCCAATACACAACACCAATTATCACGTAATGTTTGTTTAACTTTTAGGTTATATAGGTATTGGAATTTAAAATATAGGAGCAATAGAGCAATACAATACATAAGTCGTAATATAACTATAACAATATAATATGTACTATTAATTATTAATATTATTATAGTGCTATACTATAAATACATCGCCAGAGAGAAATACTTTCTTGCAAAGTACATTTTTAATAATTATGTTCATTACATGTAGTCAACACATCCTAGAATCGTATTTTGGAATTTAAGTATGTTTGATTTAAAAACGTAAAATGCTGTTTATTTTATTTTCTTCAATAATATTGCGTAATGAAATATTTACTCGTAGGATTCTATTGATATTGACTTATTTATTAAGCCGTATTTAATAAGACGTTACGAATACGATGCCGATGACGCTGAACCTCCTTCCTAACCGGCTGCGATCGCTAACCTGAAT